>JAFIRS010002948.1:0-168425 GCA_018342105.1 Gonioctena quinquepunctata
TCCAGATATCTTCAACCTGTCTCAGACCTCCTTGGTAGTCTACCGATGTTGATAAACACGCTCGGCAAGGCCCCTCCCATATAACGGACATCTTGAAATTCTAACCTACACCCGCCATGTTTTTTTTTCTCATGATAGGCGGCCATGTTTTTTTCTCTTAGCGGCAGCCATGTTTTTTCTATATATGGCTGGGCCCCCCAAAACGAACCCCCGTTCCCAGTTGTCTCATACCTCAGTGCCCCAAACCATGGTGCGGTGCCATGTGGCGGGAGTAACCGGAGAGCGTGTGGAGCTATGCCGATTCTAGCTCACCTGAGGGTGAGCCAGAATCGGCATAGCTTATCTACTAACACATGCTACTTTTTGTTCAAACCTGAGTAAAATTATAGTTTAAAAAACTCAAGAACACGCTTTACTCCTAACATTGACTAAAAAGTAGAAAATAATTTTTAATATTCTTATAATACCAATAGACAGCGTTCAAAAGCTCAAGACAACTTATGTCGAGCCATCCCACGCCTTTTTTACATTTGAATAATTATTGAAAAGGGAAACATTCTCAATTGAATATTGATAGAAAGATTTTTCTGTGAATTGAAAAATCCACGATTAAAATGAAGTTATTTTTTGTGAATGTCTAACAGAAAACAACTACTTCCCCGGCTAAAGCCACGCTGGACGATAGTGACTAAAGTTTATCTTCCAGTTGCAGATGATTCCACATCTGATTTTATGAACATCCTGTTTATATTTTCAACAAATGAATAATTATATTAAAAATTATTTTTTACTTTTCAGTCAATGTTACGAGTAAAGCGTGTTCTTGAGTTTTTCAAACTATGATTGTTTTTTATACTTTTTAGTCTTACGTGTGCAATATTTCTAGTTAATCCGAAGTGAACGAGAAAGGACAGGACCGACTCGTTCTTGGAAACTCGGAATGTTATTTGATTTAACTCCGACCCCCAAAACACTGGACGCAATTTGATTCCATGAATTTTGATAAAAAATGATAATCTCCGACCCCCAAAACCCCCACATACCAATTTTGAATCGAATCGGACCATAATCACAAAACTCGTTCGCCATATTGGAGCCGCAATCTTAATTTTATGAATTTTGATAAAAAATCATAATCTTCGACCCCCGAAACCCCCACATACCAATTTTGAATCGAATCGGACCATAATCACAAAACTCGTTCGCCATATTGGAGCCGCAATCTTAATTTTATGAATTTTGACAAAAAAATCATAATCTTCGACCCCGAAAACCCCCGCATACCAATTTTGAAGGGAATCGGACTTTAATCACAAAACTCGTCCGCTATTTTGGAGCCGCCATTTCAAATTTTCCAATTTTGACTCGGAATTCATAATATCCGACCCCAAAAACCCCACTTACCATTTTTGAATAGAATCGGACCATAATCGCAAAACTTGTTCGCCATATTGGAGCCGCCATCCTGAATTTGACAATGAATTCATAATATCCCAAAAACCCCCATATACCAATTTTGAATAGAATCGGACCATATTCGCAAAACTCTTTCGCCATTTTGGAGCCGCCATTTCGTTTTTCTCAAACAAAAAATTGCATAATGCATTGTCATCGGAATTACGTACACCTGCCAAATTTCAAATCAATCGGACGATTAGAAGAGGGACAATTTCAACTTGCAAGATTTGTTACATTGTTTGTTTGTTACAAGTGAAGCTAATATAAGCGTGTTAAAAATGCAAATCCTTGGAATATTAAAACGAATTTGCCTCCGGCACTTAAAGTAGAACATAACCATGGACCATGGCAATCACGATTCAAATTTGATAGGAGAGAAACGTCAACTCTAATATAGTGTTACGAAACTGGGGTTCAAATCAATAATCTTTCAATAAATAAACTCCGTTTAATACACTTTGAATCACAACACACAATACTACACTGCCCAAATAATCGCTTAACACTACTATCTTACTGATTACACAATTGTCTTCAATGAATAATCTGAATAGCAATAAATAGAACTGAACTCTCGCCGGTTAGACACCCGCCTATATAGTTTCGCCGACTTGTCTGGAACCCGCCGAGAAATGCTCCGCCTAATCTAGATGATGATCTCATCGCCAACGATTGTTTCGCATAGAAATGCAATGTGAACAGGAGTCATACATTTTAACGCTTGAAGAAAGAAGTGTATTCTTTTTGTTTTGGGCATTCTTCTCATGAATAGTATATTACTGGGGCTATACCAATAAGTGCGCACGTAAATGTTGGAATAAATTAATTTCTTGCCAAACGCATCATATTCATAGAAAATCCTCAGACAGGTCGCTTTTTAATTCGAATTTACCCTATTATCGAAAATAGTTTTATCATACAGGGTGATACATAGTGGAGTAATGGCGAACATCCTTTATATTATTAGGTTTTTTAAACTACCAAAAATTGTGATTTCAGACATGTATAACACATAATCCTTAAATTTATACAGAATGGTCAAAATGACCGAAAATGGTTGAATCTCTTAATGCCTGTTATTGATCTTCATGCGTAGCCTGTGCGAATAGCATTGTAAAACTGTATAATTTTGATTGAAACTAGATGTCCAATACCGTACTCACCCCTTTTACATCTATCAATTTTTTTCTTCATCCTCTCAATTCAAATTTGTCGATGTTTGTGTATCTATTTTACGATTTTTTTTTTAATTCTTAGGAACTGGATCTGGCTGTGTTTATTTCACTATGAGTATTGTCACCTTGTACTAGAATTGAAAATCAGAAATATCTATAGGGGTCATTAGTATCAATATCTAAATGAAACTATAGGCGTTTTACATTTGACAATTTTCTCTAAAGTTACGGAAAGGAATTTCCTTCCATTTCATTCAATAAAAAATTCCAGTACACTTCGACAATACTTCGACAATTAAATTATAACAGCCAGGTCGCAGGTTGCTAAGAATCCAAAAATAAAAATTCGTGAAATAACAAAATAGTTATCGGAAAGTTGGAAATAAGTTAAAGTGATGAAGAAGAAATTGTTAGATGTAAATGTGGTTACTGAGGTATTGGGCTTCTAGTTCCAAACAAAATAATACAATAGAAAAATCGAATTAAACGGTTTTCTTCACATAAAGGATTCAATATAAAATTGAACCAGAAAATGGTAGATCTCAGGTGAAAAACAACTACTTTCCTGGCAAATACCACGCAGAACATTGAATGATATTCACCTGAAAATCCATGCATACTTCCATATAATATCAATGGACATTGAATGCAAATGTTTCTTTCTGATAAGCTCGATTATGTTTAATTTATGTCGTGTTCACCTAACAATCCGCATACCGGTTTCAGGCTTTTGGCCCTCATCAGTACGGAGTAGTCAACCAGCCAAAGGTGCAAAGAACTCTGGCTGAAGTGAGACACAACGTAAACAAACCATCATCGATCTTGTAACACCTATAGGTACGCCGGAAAGATAAACTTTAACTGGCGGTACCTAGTGACAGAAAGAAACACTCGAAAATCTCCCACCTCGATAGGTTTCTAAATGAAAGATTCTTCTCGGTAGAATGGAAGCCCGTCTAGCATATAGTGAAAGAAAAGTGCCATGGAAGTGGAATGAATAGAAAATCGAATTAAACGGTTTTCTTCACATAAAGGATTCAATATAAAATTGAACCATGTATAATACTAATGATTGTTTAATTTAAAAGTAGATTCAGGTGAAAAACAACTACTTTCCTGGAAATACCACGCAGAACATTGAATGATATTCACCTGAAAATCCATGCATACTTCCATATAATATCAATGGACATTGAATGCAAATGTTTCTTTCTGATAAGCTCGATTATGTTTAATTTATGTCGTGTTCACCTAACAATCCGCATACCGGTTTCAGGCTTCTTGGCCCTCATCAGTACGGAGTAGTCAACCAGCCAAAGGTGCAAAGAACTCTGGCTGAAGTGAGACACACGTAAACAAACATCATCGATCTTGTAACACCTATGGTACGCCGGAAAAGATAAACTTTCTGGCGGTACCTTATGACAGAAAGAAACACTCGAAAATCTCCCACCTCGTAGGCTTTCAATGAAGATTCCTTCTCAGTAGGAGTGGCAAGCCCGTCTAGCATATAGTGAAAGAAAAGTGCCATGTGAAGTGGAATGAATAGAAAAATCGAATTAAACGGTTTCTTCACAAAGGATTCAATATAAATTGAACCAGAAAATGGTAGATCTCAGGTGAAAAAACAATCCGCATAACGGCGATTTAATTTATGTCGTGTTCACCTAACTATAATATCAATGGACATTGAATGCAAATGTTTCTTTCTGATAAGCTCGATTATGTTTAATTTATGTCGTGTTCACCTAACAATCCGCATACCGGTTTCAGGCTTCTTGGCCCTCATCAGTACGGAGTAGTCAACCAGCCAAAGGTGCAAAGAATATCATTCAATGTTCTGCGTGGTATTTGCCAGGAAAGTAGTTGTTTTTCACCTGAGATCTACCATTTTCTGGTTCAATTTTATATTGAATCCTTTATGTGAAGAAAACCGTTTAATTCGATTTTTCTATTCATTCCACTTCACATGGCACTTTTCTTTCACTATATGCTAGACGGGCTTGCCACTCCTACTGAGAAGGAATCTTTCATTTAGAAACCTATCGAGGTGGGAGATTTTCGGAGTGTTTCTTCGTCACTAGGTACCGCCAGTTAAAGTTTATCTTTTCCGGCGTACCTATAGGTGTTCAAGATCGATGATGGTTTGTTTACGTTGTGTCCCACTTCAGCCAGAGTTCTTTGCACCTTTGGCTGGTTGACTACTCCGTACTGATGAGGGCCAAGAAGCCTGAAACCGGTATGCGGATTGTTAGGTGAACACGACATAAATTAAACATAATCGAGCTTATCGAAAGAAACATTTGCATTCAATGTCCATTGATATTATATGGAAGTATGCATGGATTTTCAGGTGAATATCATTCAATGTTCTGCGTGGATTTGCCAGGAAAGTAGTTGTTTTCACCTGAGATCTACCATTTTCTGGTTCAATTTTATATTGAATCCTTTATGTGAAGAAACCGTTTAATTCGATTTTTCTATTCATTCCACTTCACATGGCACTTTTCTTTCACTATATGCTAGACGGGCTTGCCACTCTACTGAGAAGGAATCTTTCATTTAGAAACCTATCGAGGTGGGAGATTTTCGGAGTGTTTCTTTCTGTCACTAGGTACCGCCAGTTAAAGTTTATCTTTTCCGGCGTACCTATAGGTGTTACAAGATCGATGATGGTTTGTTTACGTTGTGTCTCACTTCAGCCAGGTTCTTTGCACCTTTGGCTGGTTGACTACTCCGTACTGATGAGGGCCAAGAAGCCTGAAACCGGTATGCGGATTGTTAGGTGAACACGACATAAATTAAACATAATCGAGCTTATCAGAAAGAAACATTTGCATTCAATGTCCATTGATATTATATGGAAGTATGCATGGATTTTCAGGTGAATATCATTCAATGTTCTGCGTGGTATTTGCCAGGAAAGTAGTTGTTTTTCACCTGAGATCTACCATTTTCTGGTTCAATTTTATATTGAATCCTTTATGTGAAGAAAACCGTTTATCGATTTTTCTATTCATTCCACTTCACATGGCACTTTTCTTTCACTATATGCTAGACGGGCTTGCCACTCCTACTGAGAAGGAATCTTTCATTTAGAAACCTATCGAGGTGGGAGATTTTGAGTGTTTCTTTCTGTCACTAGGTACCGCCAGTTAAAGTTTATCTTTTCCGGCGTACCTATAGGTGTTACAAGATCGATGATGGTTTGTTTACGTTGTGTCTCACTTCAGCCAGAGTTTTTTGCACCTTTGGCTGGTTGACTACTCCGTACTGATGAGGGCCAAGAAGCCTGAAACCGGTATGCGGATTGTTAGGTGAACACGACATAAATTAAACATAATCGAGCTTATCAGAAAGAAACATTTGCATTCAATGTCCATTGATATTATATGGAAGTATGCATGGATTTTCAGGTGAATATCATTCAATGTTCTGCGTGGTATTTGCCAGGAAAGTAGTTGTTTTCACCTGAGATCTACCATTTTCTGGTTCAATTTTATATTGAATCCTTTATGATGAAGAAAACTAGGTACCGCCAGTTAAAGTTTATCTTTTCCGGCGTACCTATAGGTGTTACAAGATCGACTGAGAAGGAATCTTTATTTAGAAACATCGAGGTGGGAGATTTTCGAGTGTTTCTTTCTGTCACTAGGTACCGCCAGTTAAAGTTTATCTTTTCCGGCGTACCTATAGGTGTTACAAGATCGATGATGGTTTGTTTACGTTGTGTCTCACTTCAGCCAGAGTTCTTTGCACCTTTGGCTGGTTGACTACTCCGTACTGATGAGGGCCAAGAAGCCTGAAACCGGTATGCGGATTGTTAGGTGAACACGACATAAATTAAACATAATCGAGCTTATCAGAAAGAAACATTTGCATTCAATGTCCATTGATATTATATGGAAGTATGCATGGATTTTCAGGTGAATATCATTCAATGTTCTGCGTGGTATTTGCCAGGAAAGTAGTTGTTTTTCACCTGAGATCTACCATTTTCTGGTTCAATTTTATATTGAATCCTTTATGTGAAGAAAACCGTTTAATTCGATTTTTCTATTCATTCCACTTCACATGGCACTTTTCTTTCAAAATAATACAAGTTTTATATTATTAATCGCATAGGCTGCGTACCCAATGACTTGCATCAAGAGTGAGTTTTTTCATTCATTTTAAACACTCTGTATCAATTAATGGTCTATGTGTGATACATGTCTGAAATAAGATTGAAATTGTCTAGCATCATTACTCTAATTTGTATCACCCTGTATGATGCAACTATTTCCGATAATACGGCAAATTAAAATTAAAACCCACCTGTTTGAGGATTTTGTAAGAATATGAAATATGATGTGTTTGGCAGAAAATGAATGTATTCCAATGTTACGTGCGGACTGTATACTATTCAATTCACAATCATTGGATATAAAATCTCATTAAATAAACGCCTTGCGAAATCTCTCTGTCCATCTGTAACTGATAATGGATCTGGAATCTGGAACCGAGATTCCGAGAATGCTTTGAGCTTTGAGCGTTCAATCTTTTAATTGCTTTCGGTTTCATACAGCGTTGCCAATGTTCGCGAAATTACCCGATCTTCGGGTATCTTGGAGCTCTGTGGGTATACTTGCGGATATTTAGATTTTGTAGGTCAGGTCTCGCAAGTAGACAAAAAATATACATAAGGTCTCATCACAACAGATCTGCAAAGGACGCAGTGAACCAGGCTGTAGCCTGCTCCCCCGTATAAATCTAGGGATGAGGTTCCTAAAACTTTTTTATCATTCTTTGTAAATGTAGAATACCCACGTAGGGGTTGAAAATTATTTGCACTTGATTTGGTCAAAATGAAGGCGTTTTACTTACCACCGATCATATCACGTGATTGGAATATTTGAGCACATTTCAATCTTGTTGACTATTTCCATTCAAATATAATTTTCATCAGCGACATATACTCTATATCTATTATGTTCAACATCGGGTCGCACACATTTGAAAAACTAGTTGGCAAAAACTATTGGGAATTCGAACTAAGATCGAAGCGCTGCTTGTGCCATGACCTCAACAAATTTTCACGACATTGTTTCATGACCTCAAATGTTTATTGTATGATTAGTGACGTTTTCAGTGTTTTTTTGGCTTTTTATATGAACTTGAGTTGTGTTTTATCAACATCTCAGTTCTGAGTATAACAAATGTACTTTATCTATGAATATGCATCCTGCAGAGAATAATGCTTGGAAAAATTTTTATAACACACTTTTATTAACACGTAGAAAGTGCAGTGAAAAGTAGAAAATGTTTTTTTCTTTGCACCCATCAAGTGATTCAAAATATTTACGCCTAAAAATGAAATTGTTGGGCGTTCATCATAATTGATTTCTCTACGACAAATGTTTATTCCGTTTTTCTAGTTTCCATGTCAAATTTTTTTAACCTTTCTCTTTCATATTTATTTATATTTACCGAACTCTTTGAAAAACGCCCCACACTGTTATTCTTATTCGTAAAGATTTTGGTCTTTCAGTCTTTCCATTATAAATTTTGACAAAAAATTCATAATCTCCGAGCCCGAAAACCCCCACATACCTACCAATTTTGGAACGAATCGGACCATAGTCATAAAACTCATACGTCATTTTGGAGCCGCCGTTTTTTTTTTCTCTAAAAAAATTGCATAATGCATTGCCACTGGAATTATGAACACCTGCCAAATTTCAAGTTAATTTGACGACTAGAAGTTTGTCAAAATTCACTTACACGGTTTTCTAGTTCCAAAGACGCAGCGCAGCGCAAGGGGGCGAGGTAAATTTCACGAAAAATGGATGCTGGCCTTCAGCGTTCGTAGACGAAATGATACTTCGGTCGTCTCCGTGTCAGGAGGCGGTCACAGCGAGACCGTGACCTTTGAATGGAGAATCCAGAGTCGCATGATGCCTTTAACTCTAGGTATATTTTATTATCATTTTTTCATTCGAGTATAAACCTGTTGGACGGTAGGTAGTCGTCTCTCGCTTATATCTCTGGGATAAAGTGTTAAAGTTATCTCAGATAAAGTGGCTTTTGCAAACAGAATGAGAACAATAAAGAGAAAGAAAATATAACTATCAAATACAAATATCAACTGCTTCTGGAAAATGCTATTTCGGAGGCATGATTAAGATTGCCTTGGACGAGAACTTTCGGAAACCTTGGACGTATCGAAGTAGTGATTTTACGAGGTCTCTTGCAAGTGTCTAGTCTAGTCGTCCGATTGACTTGAAATTTGGCAAGTATTCATAATTCCGGTGATAATATGAATTTTGTGATAATGGTCCGATTCTATTCACAATTGCTATATTTTTCGGGGTTGGAGATTACGATTATTTTGTCAAAATTATAAATTCAAGATGTCAAACGAGTTTTGTGTTTATGGTCCGATTCTATTCAAAATTAGTATGTGGTTTTCGAGGTCGCAGATTATGATTTTTTTATGAAAGTTTATATATACATTCAAGATGGCGGACGAGTTTTATGATTATGGTCCGATTCGATTTCAAATTGGTAGGTATGTGGGGGTTTTAGGATTCGGAAATGAATTTTTTGCCAAAATTTATAAATTCAAGATGGCGGAAAAGTTTTGCGATAATGGTCCGATTCCATTCAAGATTGCTATGTGGGGGTTTTCGGGGTTGGCGCTTATGAATATTTTTTCAAATTTTAAATTCGGACGAGTTTTGGTAAATAAATACATTATTCAATAATTATGAATATCAAAGCGGAATATAGCATATAGTTTTAATTTATTGAAATTATCTGATTATATCAAGAACTTTTAGGTTCTTTTATATTATCCTGGTACCCACTAAATTTGAGACATATATATAGACATATTTGATGACCAATGATAGATCCACTGTGAAAATACTTTAATACCTACTTTATGCCATCATATATTCATTTATGGTCATTGGAAATCTCAAAACTCACAATCAGATAAACATATTTTTTACGGACTCATCATTATATTCAAATCTTACTTAAAATCGATGACACTCTCATCTCATGAGACATACTCTTTACCACACCCGATTATTTTTCAAGTACCTACTACCAGTTTTTTGGAAAACTGTGAAATAGAGGGCTCCTAACAACAGCTAGTGTTAACCTCGGTGCCACGTGCCACTCATAGGCGAAAAGGACATGTACTGTTGCTTAAGGTGGATTTATAAACTCAACTAAACTAAGAATTGAATTAACAACTGAGGATTAAGAAAGATGAATACAAGAAAATCCCATCTGGGGTTTATAAACTTTCATGTCATTTAAATTAATAATTAAGATCTAAGAAGATGGCCATCTTTTAACTTTTCAACTAAGAATTAAAAATTATGTTTTCAACGCATGCGCACATGGCATATTATTTTATGACATTGACATTACCAAATAAAAAATCGCAAAAATAGAAAGTTTGAGTTCTACGAAGCAAACGGTTTAACCGAGACAGTAGACTTTTCCCAATTTTCTGTTTTCAACTCGGAATTCGAACTTCAGTACGAAACACTAAAAAACCGAATTATAAATTTTAAGATAGTAATGTTTATAAACGCCTACTTGATTCTTATCTCTTCTCCACCTACTACAAATCCTGTAGAAGGTCAGGCTCAGATAACCTCCTATATTGTAAATTAATTTCATTCAACCTAATAGACCAAAGACGATGGTTAAACACGAAAATGTTTATATTTATTGTGCCCTACATGGCCGATAGACAATCTTCTTATGCGAGATTGTTCCTACTACGCCCGATGTAGATATCTTCACGTATTTTTGGTTGCATATACTAAGTAAGTTGAAATTCATGATGATAATTCACGAAGGCGTGGTCAAGATCACTTCTGTAGAAACGACGCTACCTAGGAACATTAGTCAGTGGCGCACGATGTGGAATATGAATTCTGTAATCGTAAATATTTCCCATAAGACAATGGACCATATCGGATAAGGAAAAACCTGGTGACACATTCAATTTCTTTATGTTGGCAGCTACTGATATTAATACACAATGAGTGGATTGTCCAGGGATGCCAGCCTTAAGATATTGAATGTGCCACCAAAATTATACTTATCCGATATGGTCCATTCGATAGTTTCTCGTATTGTGATATAGATGTCTTAGATGAGTTCGAATAAATATAGGAAGGCCCGAAGGGTGTCAAAACAATTAATGAAAGTGAGGAAAAAACATAGGTATTTTAGGCATATTTTCATTATATCTATCTAGAAAAACAACACAATAAAATAATTGATTAATGAACTCTATGAAATTATTTAAAATTTGCGAATCTTGACCCACTTCTAGTCATCCAATAAGAACATTGGCAGGAGTTCATAATTTCGGTGATAAAGCGTAATGAAATTTTTGTTGTGGTCGGAGACAGTTTTTTTTTCAAAATTCATAAATTCAAGATGGCGGGCGAGTATTGTGATCATGGGCCGATTTTATTCAATATAGGAGTGGGGTTTTTGCGGTCGGAGATTGTTTTTTTTTTCAAAATTAATAAATTCAAGATGACATATGTTTTGTGATCATGAACCGATTCTATTCAAAATTGGTGTGTGAAGATTTTTGGGGTCGAGTATTATGCATTTTTTGGCAACATTTATAAATTCAAGATCGCGGAGCAGTTTTGTGATTTATGGAGCGATTCTATTCAAAAGTGGTATGGATTTTTGGGGTGGAAGATTGTGAATGTTTCGAGAAAATTTATAAATCCAAGATGGCAGAAGAGTTTTGTGATTTATGGAGCAATTCTATTAAAATTTATGTGTGGGGGCTTTTGGGGGCGAGGATTATGAATTTTTTGTCAAATTTCTGAATTCAAGAGTCTGATGAGTTCCGCTAATGTTATTTTGAGATAAAAGGTTTGTTTGTAGAAGTTCTGCAATGGGACATTTCCATAATACTCATCACAATCCAGAATGAATTCCTGGACACATAAAATTGAACAGAAATACCAATTATTTTAACGCCATCACAACCGTCATTACCAGAAATATGTCGTAGCATTGTTCAAAACCAAATATTGGTCAAGTAACCATGTTACAATATTCTTTCAATATAACTTTATTATCTGCCTACAAGTCACTGTCACGTTGACAATCCTACTTTTCCTACATACCGTGCATCACAACTCCCCTTTTAAGTTTTTCGAAACTCATCCCCTTTTCATTTTCATTCAGTATTGACGGATGAATGATTAATATTCCATTTCAGAAGAAGAATCTAAAAGAATTAATTACTACCACAGAACTCATAATTATGAGTTCTGTGATTACTATTTACCTATATGGCTCGCTAGTTGAATTATATATAAGAGTCACGTATATTCACTCATTTGTATGCAAAGCTTCATACTGTCCACGAAATTAATAGTTTTTCAGAGTATATATTGAAGGAAAACCGACCTTTATTTTGAAAATAGTTCCGCATAAATAAAGAAATCTTTCCATCTTTCGGTCTCTCAACTCTTGGAAAAAGACAGAAGAATCCAGTTTTGTTGCCACTCTACTATATCAAGGATAGTGAACCTTATATAAGGTTCGCCACGCTATCCTTGTTACTGTATGTGCTTTTGCTTTGTGACACGCGATGGGCGATCACGCGAAGTGTACCATAGAACATCTTATCCTTATAGGTCTTGTGTGAGTTTGTGTCTGTAATCGAAATAATGGAATATGATCTATGGTCTATGAATCAAATAAGGAAAGGATCGGGGGGACTAGCGCAATGAGTAAGCGCTTGGGCTGGGGATCCAAGAGTCTTCGGTTCGATCCCGGGCCAAGGTAGAAATTTTTCATTTAATTGTGAGAGTTTAAATGATGAATTTTTTCGCCAGGCCTGGGATGGTCCTCCACGTTTCGCCGTTGCGTACAAATTAACGGCGCTGCTCCTAACATTGCGTATGGAGTCAGTAACAAAGCCTACACAGAACACTTGGCATGAATGAGTAGTGTTGTTCGTAATCGGATTATTTAGCTAAAGTACAATCACAATCAAATTATTTTTCATTCGAATTATCACATCACTATGAATGAGACACTATATGTTGTAAATGTCCCGCTGTCATTTACGTGCAATTGTATAATTATAATGGAATGCAGGATTGCTGCATTCCTCCAGATACAACTCCATTGTCTACACCAGTTAGTTAGAGGCCGGAAGGACGGATTCCTTGGAATGGGGTATGTTCAAAGATTATAGTTCCTCTACTTTTTGGTATGTTCATATTCAGTGCTGCCAATATGAGAATCCTGAATTACACAGAAAGACCATATATTACACTGCGTTACACGTTATGAATCTATCCCACTGAAAGTGTCATTCGTTGATATGTTTTGACTAATGGGAATTCATATTAAATTGTAAAATATACACAAATATAGTACCATTTCTACCGTAAGTGGAAGTAAGATTGTTTTCCATTGATCAATAATCATTCTTCTTTCTGTAGGTGTCAAAATATAAGTATAGTTTCCAAATTGCAACCAGAGAGGGTGTCTTTTGAATTCCCCATTGCTTAAATATTTTCAGAACGAAGTTACTAATCTATCTTTCTCTTTTTACTTTTACAGAAGTAAATGGCGACTTTCTCACAGGCGCATCTAGCGGTTGATGTTAAAACTATCATTTGTTTTTATTGCTTTATGCCTATTTCTGCGACTATGGTTAAACACCGACGCCGGTGAGCACACTCCCCCCAACCGGAAATTTTGCCGAATCCTCTGTTGTTTCAGAGGTAGGGTTCTTTAACGAGCTCGACATATATGGACTCGGGACCGCCATCTTAACGTCCCCTCCGAAGGACGGCATATCTATCGTCTTATCTCGTGCTCATTGATAAGACGCCTGCAGCTGCGAATATGCTACTACGCTACAGTTGTTAGGGCAATTTACGGGCACCTTCCCTGTCTGGTGGTCACCCATTCAAGTACTAAACATGCGCGACGTTGTTTGGCTTCAGATATCGATTAGACTCTCGTCAACCTGACCAGCCTCCGGTGCTCATCAAACTATCATTTCGAACGATAAGACGTTTGCGTTTGACAGTTTGACGGATCCAACTACTATTTTCTATTCGGCTAGTGAATACAAGATCTTTTAGCAACCAATAATAAAACAGTTTACAATGCGAATGAGATGCCATTTGAACTAAACGTCAAGCTATCGGAGTGCTTTCAGTGACAGCGTACGTTATCAGTTATCACGCAGTGTCTTCTGATTGGCTGCAATATAAGAACTGTCAGTCAACATCCAATCAGAAAACAGTACGCAGTAGGAAAGCCAAAACGCCATGTATACATCCCGAGAACAGTTTGCCATAATAAATAATGACGAACTATTAGAAATGTCGATAATTATGAAATAACAATAATCCTTTGTAAGCCCAAGAGGACCGTTGATATTTTTCAAATGATTTCATCAAACCTAATATTCTGTGAAATGATTCTTTCAATATAGTTAGTTATTAAGCAAAACAAACATCAGTTGCTAGAATTTTGGTGGACCTGGCAGTAAGAAAATTATGTTTATCATGATTTTTGAAGTTATTTCATAACACTTGAAAATTTTTTGTTCTAATGTTTGAGTGATCACTCATTGATAGCTTGAAAATGGTGGATTATATGTCAGCTATCAGGTTTTATTTGCGTATTACTTATTTATGACTGATAACTCGAACTACAACTTTTCAAGTGTTATAAAATTACTTAAAAAAATTATAGTAATCTCTAGAAGATATAGAAAGGGGGGCGAAATGTCCATAAGTACCTGTTGGCAGAAATATGACATAGCTCTGGGGCAAGGTTATTGTGAGAACTAGGCGCGAAAATTAAAATATTTTCAGCTTTTGTGGGAAAAAGTTGTTTATATCATTAATAAGTCAACTGGGAATGCTGAAAAGACTTTCACGAGTTAATGGGTGGGAATTAAATATTTTTTGAATTATTATATAAATTTAGGAACGGTTAGTCCAAAAAGTTGTAGGAACGCGCCAATTGTTTGGTTTGTTTTACCGCTTGAAGATTTGGAAAACTAGAATTTGAATTTTAAGTCGATAATTAATAATTATTTAAACCGTTATATCTTTGGAGATCATAATTGTAAATTGGCGTACTGAAATTCGAAATGATTTTTAAAATGAAGCTGAAATATTTTTTAGGTTTAAAATCATAAGATGCCTGGACACAATAAATGTGTTTTTTCAAACTGTTATTCCATTGTATCCCGTATAAAGACATTATATTTTACCAGTTTCCTCGGAACGAAATAATAAAATAATTTGGCTAGAGAATTATGAATTGAAGAACCCCCCGTGTGGGTAGTGTTCATTTCATTTTGAGTCAGATGATTATGAAAGAGACCTTTCTTCTGAATTATTGAGTGTCAAGAGAAGGAAATGTCTTGAACAAACCATTCGATAACGATCATTCAGGGATGAATTTGGAAATGGTACTACGAAAAATCAAAAGATTCAAAAAGATATGTCTTCCAGAGTTAACCTCTGATCTCACGGGTCACAGTTTTTTGTGTAAAGGTGTGCTAAGTGATATTCAGTCCTGCCAATTGAAAGTGTTCAATATGCTTACAAAATCCTTACAAACTCAATTCATACAAAATCTATGGTATTGGATATGTGCACGACAGAGGCGAACATTTCGGGACTCGGGAATCATTTGACAAGCCATGTTTTGATAATTTCTAGCAAAATCAAGTGAAAATTTCGGAATATGAAACATTGTCGAAATCTCAGAGCATCTTATTAAATTTGTAAGAATTTTTTTTTATTGGTGCTCCTTTTTACCCATTTAAAGCACGCCTCAGCGTGTTTAAATCGAACTTTAAAAAACGCGCGTTTTTTAAAGTTACCATGACAACATCAACAAATCGAGAAACGTGAAGTCTAAATGACAAATTTTTTATTATTGATCTGACAGGAGTACCTTGTAACGTCAAATAAAATATTGCTAACAATTCGTTCATTTATATGTGCTCCTCCATCCATTTGATGAACTTTTCTTATTCTTTTTTATATATATCACTGGATTTTCGCGGTATTAACCGCGATTCTGCCTCACTATTCAAAAAATCGATATTAGAATAATTCATTTTTGAGCTCTGGTGACAACAAATATTGATCTTTCATAACAAATTGCAAATGAATATCTGTTTTTCTCATTTCCATGACAACAAAAGGTATACTGATGTCACATCACGAATTCAACCTTCTTGCATTATTAGTTCTTATTTCTATTTTTTGTAGTAATAATACCAGTATATATGATTTCAAAGTGCACCAATAAAAAAAAATAACGTAAAGTATTCGTGGATAACTGGTCTTAAAAACACTTGCTCTATTTCGAGCACTCTGGCTGCGCCGTCGTGCTCGAAAAATCGCGCGTGTTTTAAAGCCCTTTTTATCCACTTATACTTTAATATACTATTACGTAATTTAACATGGAATTATCAAAACAAATTTGACAGCCCTGATATTGTTTCACATTTCTGCCACAGCACACGCTGTGAGCTGTGATCGATTTGAGTGTCCCCACCAAGCACTTCGCCAATAGGCATCTGAAAATAAGAATGCAGCGCCAAGGTGGGCAGTCGTAAAACTATAAATATTGACAGAGGGTTGTTTTGTATTGGTTGTTTGTGTATTTGCATTATTGAAATTTGATTTTACAATCAATATAAAGACTTTTCACAGATCAAAAGTGAATGAGTGTGTTACTGTGTATATATTTTCATTTTTAAAAGGCGGTAGGTGTCATCATTTGTTTCAATTCAGTGTATTCATATTGAAAGTGATTTGAGGTTATAAGACTGTTGAAGAAATTATGAATAATAATTGTGTGACATATTACTTGTGAACGGTTGAATCAATATTACTATACTACAGGATTCCAATAGTACCTTTTTTCAGATCCAAATGGCAAGACTGAGTTTAATATAATACTTGGGGTATCTTGAAGGTACGGAAGCACCCTGGTGTCACGCACACTTTTCTTTTTTCAAAAACCCAATATAATGAGAGATTTTTTCTTAGTGTATTTACTTTTTTTTCATTATATTGATTTCTATATTATTTCCCTCACATTTTCTTGTTGATGTTACGGGAACATCATTTGTTTGGTTCAAATCGTTATTATTAATTGAATTTCTCACGATTTTTTTCAAAATGGACCTTGTGGGATATTACATATTACTTTTTATTGGGTCTTATTACGGCTTTCTTGAATTTATTTCACAGTGTATAAGATTATCAACGGTGAAGAGGATGTTGGTAAAATTAAAACATTGTACTTCATACTTTTAGTATTGGAAGAAGTTTCAGTGACAAAAGGACATGACGCATGTTAGCCTATTATCATGTTGGAAACTTCAATTATACCAGTCTATAATGAAAATAGTGTAAGTTAATGTGATCAGAATTTAACTCTCGGTATAAAATCACACAAACACAAAGCAGACTACAAGAACTATGTCAAGATTTTCAGTTACTCTGATCGTCACTAGGTGGCGTAGCGCTTATTTTGATTCGCCTATAGATCGACTTGAAACCAGAACAAACTAGTCTAGAAGAGTAGACGCACAACTGAAAATGCAAATGTCTACTCTGTGCTAGTTCAGAAGTTGGGTTGGTAGCATTGAAACCCATTGTTATAACTCAGAAATTATTGGAATCTTTTTTTTTCCTGATGAGTGGATAAAAGTATACTTGAGGTTCGTTCGTTTGCTCCACGGAGTAGAATATTATCAATCGTTTTTCTCTCTTCAGCTCTTTTACTTGCAGATATCTGATACGGATACGGGATATGCAGATTGCAAAGATCTGAAGCAAACGAACAAGCCCTTGATCATGATGCAGATTTGTTTATCGATGAATAATTACCAAATTCAGCAACCTCTTTTTCATCATTTTCAATCACGAACGAAGGTTCCAAAGTTCATTTATTTATTCCATTCCTATCCTATACTTACACTACGGTTAAATTTCAAAAACAATAAAACGAAACGACAAATATTCTACTTGTTATTTATTCTGCCTGTTGCCCGAGATGAGGTTCAGATATGTCATGATGTCAATAGGGAACACGCATGTGTCCCTTTTCTAAAAAAAATAATTTGAACGTAAAGATTACCACCTACAAAGTTAAGCAACAAACTTGGAAATTGAAAAAATGTCAAATGTTTTTCATAATTCGAAATTAAAAACGCCAATTTTTTCATCACATTCAAAAACGTACTCCTAATGCCTCTGATGGACGTATGCATAGTTACTTCACACAGTTCAAATTTTTACCGCTAGATGCTTCGAACTGTCAACTATAATTTCATCTCCCTTCGTATATATGTTGTACTAATATTTTTATTATCATGGTATTTTCAATAGTTAGGGAAACATCACATTGAAAATGAAGTTGAATTCATGTTGGTTATAAGAAATATTATTGTCTATCTAAATTCCTGAAACAACCACATTTGGCGTTAGTGTTTGCGGGAAGTTATTCAAGTGAAGGTCAAATCGAGTTTGAATTGAAGAGCACCTAAGTTATTCAAGTGAAGGTCAAATCGAGTTTGAATTGAAGAGCACCTCTGAATTAGAAAATTTTGACAAAGTTTTGGGATCTGAGAAATTATTTTCACAAAATGTTATCTTTGAGGACCGAACTGTTGCAAAGATAACATAAAAGAATGCGTGTTCCCCATTTTGAATTTCGATAAAATGGAAACTTAAATATTATCAAAGGACCATATGAAAATCCAAAGCATTGATAATCCTCACAAAATCCGGGCAAGGTATTTCAAGAAACTGGCACTGCAATAATATGATCAGATCTGCTGTACTGTACGTAAGACTAAAAAAAAAATAGAGAATATGACATTCAAAAACTTACTCCTAGCGTCTCTGATGGACGTATGAATCGTTACTTCACACAGTTCAAACTTTTACCGCTAGGTGCTTCGAACTGTCAACTATAATTTCATCCGTCTTCATTTATATGTTGTACAAATATTCTTATTGTCATAGTATTCTCAATTATCACTGAAACATCACATTGAAAGTATGGTTGAAACAGTATTGTCTATCAATATTTCCGAAACAACCACAATTGGCGCTAGTTTTTGGAGGCAGTTATTCAAGTGAAGGTCAAATCGAATTTGAATTGGGAAGCACCTTTAAATTAGAAATTTTCCACAACATTTTGAGATTTGATGAATTATTTTCACAAAATGTGAGGCATCGCACTAATGCAAAAAAAAAAATACAGCCATACTTGTTGAAGGCTAGTCGTAGACAATTTATTGAAAAATACCTTGTTTTTCTTGGTTCTCTTCCTCCCCATTGAAAAATATATTTTTTGTATACGCTCCCCAAAACGGCTACTTTACGAATCAAAAAGAACTTTTACGGACTTGTCCGTAAAGTGTCGTCATGGCAACACTTTTGGTGCTATTGGTGAAGTTTGACAGATGTCTCTTTCCAACCAATAGCAAAGCTAGAATTGAAACCCGCGTACAGTTCGCCTCAAAAAGAAATCTGAGGAAATAAATATACCATGTTACTGAATTGAAACTAAATCGAAATTGGCGCCATCTGACACGATAGTAATCTCTATTATCAAGTAGCCCAAGTGTCGCCAAGTCGATCCCAAACTTCTACAGGTATAAGTGCAAGCACCAGGGTTTTTATACATCTTAACTGAATGCAATTATCAGTGTAATGTTGACATGATTGGGTGAAATTGTTTCATATGACACAAAATGACAAAATTTGTATGGTTGTTAGAACTGCCAAAAAATGTTCAATGTAATAGATTATTTGCTTCCATATATTTTTTCATAACATATTCTAAGATGTCTAAAAACCCTGGTGAATGAACTGATTCGATATCGTTTAGATTTTTGAGGGGACACCACCTGTTACTTCAACAGAGCTTCCCTCTCTGTGGTAGATGGCGCCGTCCAAAAATGTTTGTCTATATTTAAGATGTCTAAAAACCCTGGTGAATGAACTGATTCGATATTGTTTAGATTTTTGAGGGGACACCACCTGTTACTTCAACAGAGCTTCTCTCTCTGTGGTAGATGGCGCCGTCCAAAAATGTTTGTCTCTATTCTCGCTCAATGACAGAACTTGATTTCTGACATCTGCAGCATCTTATATGAAATTATTTTCAGTGTTTTGTCGGTATCTATGCGTTTTCCATCTCTTTGATATGAAATCTTGCTTAGCTTATTTCTGAGTTTGCTCTTTAAAAAAACCACTCGTTCATCAATTCATTAGTGCGTGAGGAATTATTTATTTTCAGGTAGTGTAGTGTGTAAGGATACTTTTAGTAGAATGGGCCACATTTGCATTTTATGTGTACAGTATAAAGCCGCAGATTCGAATTTTCGCCTGTATTTAGTGCCAAAAGCAAGTAAAAATCTTGACAAATTGACTAATAATGATATTTCCATAGTTCATTATATTGTATGCATTGAATTTTATATTTTCTGCAATTAGATGACAATTTCATTTCCAATTCTCCGTCTGTCAAAATGCAGTTAACCTCAAATTCAAATCGTACAAAATACGAAAAAACAACACGACAGTGCTTTCTTTGTGCAATGTTCGGGGGCTTCTAATTCTAGCTTTGCTATTGGTGAAGTTTGACAGATGTCTCTTTTAAACCAATAGCAAAGCTAGAATTAGATCCCGCGCACAGTTAGCCTCAAAAAGAAATCTGAGTAAATAAATATACCCTGTTACTGAATTGAAACTAAATCGAAATTGGCGCCATCTGACACGCTAGTAATCTCTATTATCAAGTAGGCCAAGTGTCGCCAAGTTGATCCCAAACTTCTACAGGTATAAGTGCAAGCACCAGGGTTTTTATACATCTTATTCTCCAGTATCTCATATTTGACATGTGACGTGTATTTGTCGGATAATAAATAAATCCTAATGATAAATTTGAATTCATGGGAGAATGGAGCAATTATTATCATCAGATGCAAATCTTCTGACTTAAATGAAAAATATATATAATTAAGAAGAAATGTGCCTTTCAGTTGAGATATTTTTTAATTTCTATTAGTGATGAGGTTAAGTGGTTTTGAAAGGTCGATAGCCTTTTATTCCACTTTTTGTTTTCGTGCCCGGTTACAGAATTTGAATAAGTTGATAAAATAAAAAATATCAAGAACAAAAGCAGCACACAAGAATCGATGTACCTACCCACCACATATTGTAAAATTGTGCACATGTCAGTATTTTGACTTTCCTGGTCGAAGGACCCTGCTCAAACCTTAAGGAAAAGAGATCTATCTGGGAATTGTTTAGAGGAAGTCTTCCTGATTAAAAGTTACCATTACGCTAAAGTACAATAACCAATAGTTTCGGAGATATTGGCCAATGATACTGAAAAATAAATATTTATATTTGGGTAAGAGTGTCGCATTTCTGTTTTGTTCACGGGACCTTTGCTATTGTGCTATGCAAGTTGTTCCATGTAGACAACCCCTATTTGAATATTTCAATATAGGTAATTTGAAAATATTTCTGGAGTAGGTAATTTATTTCGTAACTTTTAAGCTATATAAAATACACAACAGGTTTCTCCCTCCTTTATTGAAGGAGTACTTGAATAAATACACTCCTGTTACAGTTCAACCTATTGGAGACCTGTGGTACTATTGCGCTGGCTGATTAGAACCTTTAGAACGTTTCGAAGAAAGTTAGACGGAGGGTACCGAATTTCAGATTCATGGTGTGCATATCCCAAATACCATAATATGGATGCAATACGACTGCAATATCTCAGAAACTATTGATTATTGGACTTTAGCATAATGGTAGCTTTTAATCAGGACAAATTCTTCTGAACAATAGGAAAAATTCAGGCAATTCCCACATAGAGCACTTTTCCATAATGTTTGAGCAGGGTCCTTTGACGAGATCATTTTTCTAGGTGAACTGCTGTTGTAAAACCTCTTCCTAAAAAAGGCAATAAGCTAGATATATGAATTTTGAACCAATCAGTGAAGTATTTATCAAACATTTTTGAAATATCAATGACTAAACAATTAGTATCCCGTTTGGTTACTGAATGTTTTCCAATCTTTAGTATGATTATTTGAATAATTTTGTTCATTCCACCAAAAAAAAGGCAGATCTATCCTATGGGATTATCGTGAATTCATCTGAGGCCTTCGACTGTAAGGATAATATTTTATTAGGGAAACTTAATATGGAATTTGTGGAAATTCTTAGGACAGGTTCGAGTCATATTTGAAAAAAAAAATCATAAGTAGAACTCGAAAAGAAACGAGAAAGATCCGTTGCCTTGAGAAAGTCTATGGGAGTCCCATAGGGTAGTATTCTTGGTCTAATTTTGTTTATTATATTTATTAATATAAATAAAAATATTACAGATATAATATCATATAGACAAGCTTTGCACTAAACTATCTAGAGTAACATATGCCATAAGAGTTATCAAAAAGTGTTGATCCTGAAATACCGATAACTGAGAATAGTCATTTGAGGCCGAAGTGAACAGAATTTTTCCATCGCAAAAAAAATTCATAAGAGATTCCTGCAGAGATCTCCAAGTCATAGAAAGTACTGGCCATACTAGCAATCTATATTTTTGAATCAATTTCTTTTGAATCATCCAGATCATTTTGAAATACACGGTTTAACTCATATTTATGAAACAATATATTTTTTTTATCTCATTCATAAGAAATCCCTATATGAATGGAGCACCGTCTACAGTAAGATAAAATTTTATCTTCCCGGAAAATATAAGGAATATTGAAGTTTCAATCAGATTTCTGAAGTCTGTAAAATAATTATGTAATATGGAGCCCTATGATATCAAGCAATATTTTCTGACTTGTAGAAAATTTAAAATTTTATTTTTGTTTGTTGCATTGAGAAGTAATTTGAGAAAAATTTATTACTTCAAAATATTTTTAAAATGTGTGTTAATCTTTAAAATTATTCCTTGCCCTATCCAATCACTTTGAATACAATAATTTGCATGGTACTCTCACAGACACAGAGAAAAGTCATATGCAATTTTTTTATGTATAATATATTGAATTTTTGAAGATTGTAATGGAAACCTCACTATAGATTTTACATTTTGGGTTGTAGAAGTGATAAAATGATGGCAGAAAAATATCACCATATCGCAATTGATACAAAAGATGAATTGGATATTTTTTCATGTATGGTAGTTACAATTATGGATCCAAATTTTTTTTTATAGTTTTATTCAATTTTTGTACACTTGGTCTGTATCAATTTATTTTTATGCAATTTATAAAAACAGTTCTTGTTCTGAGCTACAAAAGATCTGGTTACACTTCTCACAGAAAAATTAGTTTTCTTGCTGCACTTCGAATTTGGACAGAATTTTTGAGGTCCGAGACTTCAGTAGCGGTAGGTGTTGCCTCTTCCTCGCACAATTTTCATGGCTCATTGGTGGTGGGGTAGAACGAGAAGATGATGCCAATGGAAGTGAAAAACCTCTTGTGTTTTTTTCTGGTATGCATACTGAAAGAAATAGATTATTATGATAAAACTCAATACATGGGATAAGGGAACAATTATTAGATGCAAATCTTCTTCCAAATATGGTGAAAAAAATCTATAATGAAATAAAAAATATGCCAATTAGTTGAGATATTTTTGAATATTTATTAGTGAGTACTTGAATTCAAAAGTCATCAGACATATTTATTCCTCTATTAGTAAAAAAAGAAACAATACGTTTTCCAATTATTCCACCAAAACTACAAATTTACATAAATATTTCTGCCATTATTTGAAAACAAATAAATCAAATGTAACATATTTGATAAATTGAAAATAATATGAGACTATCAGTACTACCCAGTTGTTCAGAATGAAATAAAGAGAGATAAAACCATTTTAATCGACTTACAAAAGAAGGAGATTTATTCAATTTAGGTGAAAAATTGTAGTTTTTACCGTTTCACAAACATTAGCGTTTTGAATTGTAACTGGCTATATTTCTTAATAATTCGTTAATGTTGGTAAATTTATACATTCAATTTTGTTAACATCATTTTGCAGCTCTTCGCCTTTCTAAAATTTATATGAACCCCCTTCCACTAGATATGGACAAAATAAATCCAAGATTCTTTATTAACTAACAGAACGGAAAGTGTACTAGACAGGTTGTGGGAATAAATAAATTCAGTAAATTTCTTATGCAAATAGCTCAATATTTAAACTTGCCTGATCCCCAAAAATATACTGGGCATTGTTTATGGAGAACTTCCTAACGCTATTAGTGGATGCAAGAGGTGATTTACTTCAATTAAAAAGCATGGAGGCTGGTAGTAACGTTGGGAGGGATATGTTGATCAATCAGTTAGCAGCAAAAATCAAATACAAACAAAAATTTTATAATCCATACAAAATTCAACCCTATCTGATTACGGCGCATCTTCATCTGGAGTGACATCAGTTAACATCATAACAGATGTGGCATCGTCTACCTCAATACATAAAAATCCTGATTGTAATACTCCTATAATTTTCAATAATTGCTC
Source organism: Gonioctena quinquepunctata (assembly GCA_018342105.1). NCBI lineage: Eukaryota > Metazoa > Arthropoda > Insecta > Coleoptera > Chrysomelidae > Gonioctena > Gonioctena quinquepunctata. The sequence goes on from JAFIRS010002948.1 coordinate 24,256, forward strand.
AAATGTAACAATTAACAAATATTTAAATCATAAGTAACGTTTAAAAAAATTCTGTTATTTTTAATTTAAAATAATATTTTTTTTCATCGTCCTTTTTTAGCATATTATTATGGTATAAACAGGGTTGTAGAAAAAGTATAGTGTTTCACTCGTCAAAAATATTTTTCGAAACTCGTGAACATTACCAGCCTCGGATGGTAAACTGTTCTCTCGCTTAAAAAAATGTTACTTTCGTCACTCGTAAAACAATATACTATTATCACTAGTGATTAAAAGTACAACTTCTCTCACTAATTTGAGTTGAAATATGTCACATTTTAGACATAAAAATGGAAAAAAGTAATGTTTATCATTATGATAAAAAATATTGTATTACTTATGTTGTCATTTCCACGGCAACGGCAACTATGGCTTTGTTAAATATGCGAGATACGGCAAAATATTAATAAATAATGAAATAAAAGTAAGTTATGATAAAAGATGGTGGAAAAATAAAAAAAGGCAGCCTGAAAGTGATCTTGTTGTCACCCGGTATAGTATGAAGGCACAGTCAACTTGATTCGAGTAGTTTGGAGTACTGTAATTTTTTTCAAGATAAAAAGTCACTTTTTGTGTGGCATAGAGAATGATGAACGATCCATTGGGGAGTCTGCTAACTATGTAAACCACGCAAATACACCTCTACACTAGTATCACACAAATGCCTGTATGAAATGTTCCATACCTTGAACTATTGAGAATTTAAATTCTACAATCATCAACATTTCAGATGAACTTCCAGCAATCCTATTTTTTTGCTAAGAAAGTTACCTGAGATTTATTAAATCTTTTTCAATATGTAAATGCTTCTTGGAACGTCGTGAGAACCTTCTAAATCCATTAAGACGATGGACGTCCGAAACGAGAGTAATCAAGTAAATGCTTCTTGGAAGGCTTTAATATATTTCTACAATAATATTACTCATAATTGGAAAAGGGAGATATAATACCTGAGTGTAATATCCAACGTTTACATCTAGCGGTATCTTTCACTGGAAAATGGAATAGTCTCAACGAAGGATTATTCCGGGCTGAAAGCCCACAATTGTAGTAGGCACATTTATTCCCAGACATCTGAAACATACATGTATAAAATAGTCATCTATCTACAAATATTGGTAAGATAATATACTGTAACGAACCTAGGCCGGACCTGTCGCCTCACATGTTGCCATCGACAGCGATGAGATCATCCCCGGAGATATTCGAGAACCATCCAGTCACTTTTCCGCGGAGAGCAACGGTCGATATTGGAAACGATTGGAACATGCTGGATCGCCAACTGCCGGAATTCGAAGGATCGAGAATGCTGTATCGGAAATAAATAGGCGACCCTCAAGTGGAGTCGACAGTCTGAACGAGCCCATACCATCGAGCTATACAGTGGCGTAGTAATATAAATTAAGTTGTAGATTCAGTGTGAAATAAATTATTTAAACCAAGTTAAGTTTATTTACGTTACAATTGGTGTCGGAAGTGAGATTTTGAAAATAAACAAGTGATCGTGGAGTGGATAGTCAGAAAAAATAAATTGATAGCCTTTTTGTACGCCCAAAATAGACAGTGGCCCGGTTTTCGCGAAGTGGACAATTGTGCGTGGGAATATAAACTGATACACTGTTCGCGTGAAACAGAAAATAGACAGTGGCCCGGTTTTCGCGAAGTGGACAATTGTGCGTGGGAATATAAACCGATACACTCTTCGCGTGAAACAGACAATAGACTGGTGGCCCGTGGAAAAGAATTCGCGAAGTGAATTTTAACAAACTGATAAACTTTTTCGTGTGAAACAGACTGATACCTCGTCAAAGACAAAATGTGTTCAAGAAAAGTGCGCCTTGCGGATTTGAAGGTAGCGGAATTGAGACAGGAATTGGAGGAAAGGAATTGGAAACAACAGGTAAAAAGCAAGTACTCCAGGAAAGACTTGCAGAAGGACTTATACAAGAAGGTGAGGACCCCGAAACATTTTTATTCGAAGTTCCTGGAGGTGATTTAAGTTTGGTAATGAATAAACTGGAAGAAAATGCTAAAAATCTGGAAGAGAAGCTTCAAGAAAATTCTATAAATCTGAAGAGAAGCTTCTAGAAATCTGGAAGAGAAGCTTCGAGAAAATTCAAGAAGCCTGGAAGAGAATACTAGAAATCTGAAGAGAAGCTTCTAGAAAATTCAAGAAGCCTGGAAAAAATGCAAGAAGCCTGGAAGAGAAGTTCCTGGAAAACACAGAAGGCCTAAAAAAGAATTGTGTGGTATGGCTAATTTTCTAGAAGAAAGAATGGGAACCGTTGAGACAGAGATAGATAAAATTAGGGAGCAAATGAACACGGAGGTAGATAAAATGAAGGAAACGATCAGTAAGCTGGAAAAACGAATTAATAGTGCGCCCTCCACAGAGATGGTTAACGAAAATGCAATGTGGACTTGAGTTTGAACTTGGATAAAGTTCAAGAGGGTATAAAAGATGTCAAGGTCATTTCTGAAATAGGGAAGTTTCCATGAAGCCGCCTCAATTCGACGGAAAAACTCCATGGGAAAATTCACCGCCGACAGTTTGAAGCAGCGGCCAAAGCAAATGGATGGAATGCAGGGGAAAGAGCTGTAGCACTAACACTTGCATTACGTGGAGAAGCGACGAATATTCTACAAACTCTACCGCCCAAGAACAGGAGGACTATGATCAGCTGATTAAACATCTAGAATTACGATATGGCCACGCCCATTTGGAACACGTATACCACTCCCAGCTGAAAATCGCTGCTAAAATCGGGCGAATCCTTACAAGAATTCGAAACTGACATTGCACGCTTGGTCGTCTCGCATATCCAGCCACACCAGAAAATGTAATGGAGCGACTAGCGGTTCAAGCATTCCTGGATGGACTCCGTGACCAAGAAACCAGACAAGCGTTGATATTAGCTCGTCCAACACATCTCGTAGACGCACTGGCACGAGCTTTGGAATTTGAGGCAGCAAAACAATGCTGCAAAAGCCAAAGTAAAGTTCAAACGATTGAGGAAGACTCACAGGAGCCTGCTAACTTGGAAGCTGCCATAAGAAAAGTGATGAAGGAAGTGTTGCCTGAGAAAAGACATATAAGATGCCGGAATTGTCGTAAAATTGGACATGTGCGTAGCAAATGTCCAACATTCATCGACTCCGATGCAGGAAAACTAAGAAAGGTCGATGAGAAGGGGCAATCGTCGGCATGTGTCCGGCAAGCCCCGGTTAACAACGCATATGTCGCTATGCTTCAACGACAGAACAAGGGTGTCTTCGTAGACGGTCTCATCAATAACGAGCCTTGCACCATGCTGCTAGATACAGGTGCGACTAGGACAATTCTCGGCCTTCCTTTGCCAGAACACCGGAACGGATTGAACCGACAACTTGAAGCTACGCACAGCAACAGGGAGCCAGCTACTGTATATGGCGAGCTACCGATTGAAATAATTTTGGGCAACACTAAAGTGAAACATCAGGCACTTGTAGCGGACATCGAAGACGATGCAATCATCGGAATGGACATCATGAATTCCAGAGGGTTTGAATTGATTTCAAAGACGGCGTCCTACGTGTCAACGGAGAAGAGCTGGTACTTCATGGAAGAAGTGAAGAGTTGATCCGTGTGCTGTTGGCTGAAGATGTAAGCGTACCTGAGAGGGCTGAAACCATTCTGGAGGCTCGCCTGGACGGGAGTGCGAGCAGTGGAGACGTGGTGATGTTCGAGCCCAAACTTCATGATGAGAAAATTGACGAGGGATTGCACTAGGGAAGACCTTGTTGCGTGCTGACAAATTTGTGCCGGTAAGGGTCATGAATGTCAATTATTTCCCAGTGACCTTGAAGAAAGGAACAATTTTGGGGCACTGCTCGTCAGTTTCATCCGTGATCCGGGGCGTACGAGGTACGATTAGCCAACCCAACAACTTGCCCACAGAACTAGAAAAATTAGTTGCCATCTCTTCCAAAGACATAAAACCAGCTCAACAGCCCAAACTAAGAGATTTAGTCAAAAAGTACCAAGACATCTTCGATACCGGACAAGGAAAAGGGGTCGAACTAATGTGGTCCAGCACAAGATTGATACTGGTGGCGCCCGACCGATCCGGCAAGCAGCAAGAAGACTTACTCTTGACAAGAAGGCAGAGGCTGACAAAATAGTCAGCGAGATGGGAAAAGAAGGAGTTATCGAACCGTCTGACAGTCCCTGGTCCTTCCAGTCGTACTGGTGAAGAAAAGGATGGATCGACACGCTTTTGTGTAGACTATCGCCAACTTAATAATGTCACGAAGAAGGACAGTTACCCTCTCCCGAGAATAGATGACACCCTAGAACGTTGGCTGGTTCCACGATTTTCTCGACCCTTGACCTGAAGAGTGGATACTGGCAAGAGAACTGGCTCAGGAAGATCGAGAAAAGACTGCTTTACCATCGGCTCAGGATTGTGGCAGTTCACCGTTATGCCATTCGGCTCTGTAATGCTCCCGCCACATTCGAAAGATTGATGGAAACAGTACTGAAGGACTCTCATGGAACACGTGTCTAGTGTATCTCGACGACATAATTGTGGTCGGCAGATCGTTTGAGGACCACGTGAAAAACTTGGAGGAAGTATTCCTGCGACTGAGGAACTCCGGATTGAAACTGAGCCCTAAGAAATGCCATCTGTTCCAAAAAGAAGTACGATACCTCGGCCACGTTGTCTCTGGGGAAGGAGTAGCAGTGGACGACCAGAAGATCAAAGCTGTTAAGGATTGGCCCATCCCAAAAGACATTCACCAACTTCGAAGTTTCCTTGGTTTATGCACATACTATCGCCGATATGTGCTGGGATTCGCCAACATCGCTAAACCACTGACCAAGCTCACGGAAGGCCAAACAAAGTTCCAGTGGCCGAAGAATGTCAAGAATCATTCAGGAAGCTGAAAGGAGCTTTGATCAACGCACCTATACTGAGCTATCCCCTACCCAAAGGGAAATTCATTTTGGATACGGACGCCAGCAACGTGGGACTTGGAGCTGTCCTATCTCAGATCCAGGAGGGACAGGAGAAGGTCATTGGTTATTTCAGCAAGACGCTTAGCAAACCAGAGCGCAATTACTGTGTCACCAGGCGAGAGCTGTTAGCCGTTGTAAAGGGAGTGGAACACTTCTACAAGTACGTGTATGGAAGAAGATTCCTGTTGAGAACTGACCATGCAGCTCTCAAATGGCTCTTACAGTTCAAAAATCCTGAGGGTCAAGTAGCACGTTGGATCGAGAGACTCCAAGAATTCGATTTCGAGATCGAACATCGAGCCGGAACTAGCCATAAGAATGCAGATGCCTTGTCGCGAAGACCATGTCCAGATGATTGCTCACATTGCCGACGAGCAGAAGAGAAAGAAGCAACACTTTGTAGAACCGCGGCAATGGATGACAACTGGAATGACAGCAAGATCCAGAAAGACCAAGAGAGAGACCCCGACCTTGGCTTAGTCGTCAGCTGGAAGAAGGGCAATCGAAGACCATCATGGCAGGAAGTCGCAGGTTACTCGCCGGCTGTTAAGTCCTATTGGGCACAATGGTACTCTCTTATTCTGACAATGGGATCCTGAAACGTGTGTTGAGGCCGAGATTGGTGGGAAGACAGACGCCAAATAATTGTTCCCAGGAACAGAAGAGAGGAAGTGCTGCGGAAATCCATGATGGAGTCGCTGGAGGACTGGGGGAGAAAGTGCGCTGTATGCGCTGCTGGGGAAGCCCTGCAGAAAGTGAGGCAACGGTTTTACTGGGCCAATTGTCAAGCTGACGTCCAGGACTGGTGCAGAAAGTGCGCTGTATGCGCTGCTAGCAACGGACCTCGAATACGACCCAAGGCCCCGATGCGTCAGTACAACGTAGGCAGCCCGTTCGAGAGAATCGCCATTGACATCGCCGGCCCGTTTCCCGTATCCGACCACGGGAATAAATACATCCTTGTGGCAATGGATTACTTCAGTAAGTGGGCGGAAGCCTATGCCCTGCCCAACCAGGAAGCCATCACCGTCGCCGACGTCTTGGTGAAAGAATGGATATGTCGATTCGGTATTCCAATGGAGCTGCACTCGGATCAAGGCAGAAATTTCGAATCCAACCTTTTCCAAGAAATATGTCTACTGCTGAACATCCGCAAGACAAGAACCACGGCCCTACATCCGCAGTCCGATGGAATGGTGGAACGGATGAACAGGACGATCAACCGCCACTTGTCCAAGGTTGTCTCTGACCATCAAAGAGACTGGGACCAGTATCTTCATTTGTTCCTGATGGCCTATCGATCCGCAGTACACGAGTCAACCGGTCAAACTCCTGCTAGTATTATAATGGGCCGAGAACTGCGACTGCCTTGTGACCTGAAGTTTGGGATACCGCCAGGACAAGACACTGCGGGAGAGGACTACGTCAGCAAACTTCGGCAGAGAATGGACGACATCCACGAACGAGTTCGGTTGAACATCCAGAGTGCCAGCGATAAAATGAAGAAGACCTATGACATCAAGGCCGAAGCTGGAGGATTTAAGGTTGATGACCTGGTTTGGCTGTACAACCCCAAACGTCGTCGTGGACTATCACCAAAGTTGCGGAACTCGTGGGAAGGCCCGTATAAAATTGTGAAAAGGATAAACGACCTTGTGTACCGAATCCATAAGCCACCCCGAGGGAAACCAAGGGTCGTCCATTTCAACAGGTTGGCCCCTTACGCTGGAAACCATGACCAAGTTCGCACCCTCAAGCCACCGGAGGATGATATGACGTTCGAGAAGTTTTGTCCTTGTATTCAAACGGGCAGAAAGTTCTACATGGGGTTACTAGAGAGGAGTCACGAGACCTTTCGAGGTGCCTGCTGACTACGCACTAGCGCACTGTGTGGCAGAAGAGCTTCGAATGTCCAGGGGCATCGCCGTAGTGTTCTCCAAGAAATTTGGTCAACTCCAAACACTGCGGGAGCAGAATCCAGAAGTTGGTGGGTGCTACAGTTGAAGAAAGGCCAGAGAAACATCTACTACCTAGTCACCAAGAGGCATTCCCAAGATAAACCGTCTTATGAAGATGTCTGGAAGAGTCTCACCAAACTAAGAGATACTATGGTGGACCAGAATCTGGTGGATCTAGCAATTCCAAAATTATCCTGTGGTATCGATGGGTTGGACTGGAGAGTCATAAGAAGTATGCTGGAGGCGATATTCAGATCCAGCGGCGTCAAGATTTTGGTTTGCTGTAACCCTATTCCACGACCGATCATGAAGACCGTGGAGTGTTACTTCCATCGAACTTCACGGTGCAGATATGGGGAGTCATGCAGATATCGTCACACTCCAAGGATGAAATTTCGGGACGAAATGTCTTTAAGAAGGGGGCAATGTAACGAACCTAGGCCGGACCTGTCGCCTCACATGTTGCCATCGACAGCGATGAGATCATCCCCGGAGATATTCGAGAACCATCCAGTCACTTTTCCGCGGAGAGCAACGGTCGATATTGGAAACGATTGGAACATGCTGGATCGCCAACTGCCGGAATTCGAAGGATCGAGAATGCTGTATCGGAAATAAATAGGCGACCCTCAAGTGGAGTCGACAGTCTGAACGAGCCCATACCATCGAGCTATACAGTGGCGTAGTAATATAAATTAAGTTGTAGATTCAGTGTGAAATAAATTATTTAAACCAAGTTAAGTTTATTTACGTTACAATACACTACACTCCACAAGAAAAAGTATGAATGACCACTAGGAGGGAATCTTTATTGGAAGTTTCTTTTGCTTGGGCTGACACCAATAAAATTGTATTCTCAGAACTTAGCTTACAAAGCAGATTTATTGGCAATAACTATTTGAAAATTCATTGATTTTGGGTCGTATCTCAAGAAGCCATTGGTTTGTCCAAGAGGTATCAACTTATTTAGAAAGAAAATGTTTTATAGCACAAGGCAATATTATCTGAGTATAAAGAGAACATCAGTGTTTGGAAACTCGATGAATATATAAGATTTTCAGTAATGCATTTTCGAGTAAATTCAACTCAAAATAGGTAGGCAATGGTCTTTTGAATCTATTGATTGTATTATCAGAAATAATATATCCATTCTTCTACAACATAACCTCACTTTTCGTTATTACTATTTTTGTTACTAAACATATTAGTGGATATTAAATCATACTCAACTTCACAATATAACTTCCTAAAGGGACTTAAGTACAGTAATTCCCCAATACCTATCTCAAATAAATGAATATTTCGTTCTTACCTTCTTTTCCAATTTTTCTCACAAATGTAATTGTCTTATAAAAGTTTATACACACAAATGTTCACAGAAAACACAGAACGACGATCACTTAATAATTCCACAAAAAATTATCAAATTTCACTATCCACGATTTCAAATAAATTCAAATGGCATAGATGGCGGAAAACACAAACAAAATATTGTTACTCCTTATTCCAGTTTAACCCCTCAAGGTCGGGTCGCTGGCCAATCGCCACTCCCACCTAAATTTCTTCCATCTCACTCGGATATATCATTTTGGAGATCATTAGACTAACGCCATCTACGAATGAAATCCATTTGTATCCAAAAATTTCTCGTTTGGTTGACTGACTATATATCTTTAGACAATGATTTGACATTGTTTTGTGTTAAGTTTTGTAATAACAAAGTCAATCACTTTTACTACACGGTATAGGAAATCAGTACAGAAATGTGTCTAAAACCTACGTATACAATGAACTGCTCTACGAACGATTAGAAAACTGAATACCTACTTATTTTCTGTATAAAAACAAAACTTCTATGAAAATTTTGATTAATGCTTGTGTTTTGTTCGCCAGTTATATAATACAAAAGTACATAACTTCTGACGTCTGATCCATACACTTGAAGTGAGAAAGAAAGAGATCCCTGATTGTGTATGATCGCACGTATGTGAGTACAGTCTCGGTAGAAATGTCTCGCTCTATAGGTATACTCAGCTAGTGCTATGGCAACGCGCGCGGAACAAACAAAACTTTTTACTACGAAGGTTAGGTAAGTACCTTAATATTCCAAGGATATGTATTTTTCACATCTGAAGAAAAAACAGCATTTGTGATTCGAAGAAAAAGTGTGAACTTTTGATTTCTTCAACAACCAACCATCAAAACAAAGACGTGACTGTCTGGCTCTAACTATCCTGTACAATATAATAAAAAAAATATGTCCCTATATACTTGGTAAAATCAATTTTCATGTACCAAGATTAGTTTCCAGGCAAGAAATTACTTTTTGTAGGATTTGTAATGGAAGATGAACGCGCTGGTTGCAATTATTTTCTTTAATGAATAAACATGAACAAACTAACTATAAAAACAATGATTGTGAAAAAGGTCTTTAGCGTGAACGCTCACTCGTCGACAATATCTGGTCTAGTTCTCTTCTTGCCATCGGCTTGTGGTAGTTCTTAGGCCACATGCTTCGGGTGATCATGGGCGCCGACTTGGGAGTGGAATTGGACACTTTTCATAACCCTACGACTCGAACAAATGTACTAATCGAGTCTCCTATTAATTCAGTGTGTACGATTTCCAATGAGAATTGTTCCTTTGATATAAACTATGATAATATCAACACAATTTTGACTAAGTATTAGCAGAATCAGAAATTCAGGGTTTTCACATGAATAATATTACTATGTACTTGCTTCATTTATTTTCCCATGTAAAGGTGAGGTGTAAACTTAACTTGGTAACTTAGAAGTTGAAAGATCGAGAACGAATGGAAGCATTCACGCATCATATTTAGTTGCTTGACTTAGCTTATCAACCTAATAAGTTGGAGACTGGATGGACGCTGTGGTATCACACAATAAAAAATTACACAAATAACCCCTTCACCACTCTAAATCACTACACTCACGTAGACCTATATGCGCATTTAGATAACTAAGTTATCATCAGGTAAACTACACTAAATGCATTGTTAAATGTTATTGCAATATATACCTGTTGTTTCTAATTGGGTTTTAACTGCATGTTAATCCTCAAGTCGCCAATGGGATCTTGATGGTACGATGGGGATTAAAGAAAACAAGATTGAATACATTGGACCCTTATCCTTATTAAGTAGATTTTTATTATGGTTTTTGTGGATAACTATGCTCTCCAAACAATATAATTTTCTAATGTCGTTAACCGGTTTGATCATTTTCAAATTATGAATATCAATTTTGTGACCAGTTTCGATCATATGATCCGCTACACTAGATTTATTCTCGCTACGAGAGGCAGCATGAGCCACATGTTCATGGAACCTTTTCGAAATTGATCGTTTTGTCTGGCCGTAATATACTTTGTCATTCAGATGTCAGCTAACAGGCAAGGCTTCAAAAATTTGTCAGCTGTTAAAGTTAATTCGAGCGCATGCGCACACCTTATTCCCAATTTATCTTAGTGTTTTTTTCATGAATGCTCTTTTTCATAAGTTAAATTCCCAAGATAAGTTAATCACAAGTTGGGTAGCATGAATCCACCTGAATTTTTTCTGTTATTGGGTGTATATCTATAGAAAAAAAATGTATTTATTCATCTCAGAAAATTATTGAGTTTTCTGATACTGCTCACATCAATTACATAAGCTTTCATTAAGGCACCATTTTAACTACGTTTGCTATTTTATAATGTACAGCTGCGTTCTCTCTCGAGTTGATTGCATACCTGACGGCACCTCGCGAAGTCTTGGTCAGTGGTACAGTTGAGTCTTGGACTGCAATAAGCCCCTCCTTCAAGATACGTCGCATATTCGTTTTAAGACAGGAGATGTTCCAATTCAAACTTGTTTCTATTTCATTTTTCCGAATACACAATACGCGTCGAGTGCGAGTGTTTTCAATTGAGTAATCGAGCCCTATTTGTAAGTTTTTTCAAGTCGCTTCGGAATTTTCATAGAACACTTTTTTGATGCTATAAGACAAATCTCCTCAAAAGAATCGTTCTTTATAAAACTCGTTGAAAGTAACTTTACTCCTAATAAAATCTCTCCAAAATTCTCATTGCATGCGAGATTTAACCATTGACGAGGTAGGCATTTCGACGAGTCTCGTCAAAAGGGACAAATCCTCGTCAAAAGTATCATTGCCGCAAAAACTTCTCGTCACAAGTAACGTTGGACATATATATATATATGTATATATATATATATATATATAAAATACAAATATATACATCATACATATATATATATAATATACATACATATCATATAATATAAATATATTCAAAATCTTCAAATGTAAAAGTTCACAAAATAAAATCACACAATTATAGAATAAAAACTCGATTAGTATGTTTAAAATTGATGGAAATACTTTCTTTTTTTTAATCTTCTGATTGGGTAAGGAATTATACAATTCGGGTCATACCTATGATTCATGATGGATCTGTTGTAGAAACCTAATTTTTCCGGTCAAAGATTTCACTAATACTTCATACTAATATTCAACATATACATTGATATAAATGATTGGACAAAAACAGAACAGTCCAGTTTTTTTATGGAGGCCACACTGCAACAAAAAATGTCAATGGTTTCATTCATCTTATTATATGTATTGCACATCTTATAAACAGGTGCATTCAATTTAACATTGGTGTGACAAAGTGGAAGGTAGAAAGTAATGTTTCTCCGAGATGTGAGTCTAGGAATATGAAACTTCAATATATCGAAAATGCAGCTGCAGTCCAAATTGTTGTGAATAAGATTGAAAAGGAATATAACATGTGACCTATTTCGACTAGATTCAAGTGAATCGACTGAAAATCTAGAAATTAGTTGTTCATGTGGATAACCTACGTCTGGGTAGTTGCCATCGAGTTTGAAACATAGATACTTCAAAAATTTTCGTTGGATATTTTTCAAATTAGATATATATTCCTGATAATATGGTGCCCAAACAATTGATGCATATTCTGAATTTGATCTAACAAATGTAAAATATAATTGAAGAAGAGTTTTCTCATTCCTTCCAAAATCTTTTGACACTCTGATTATGAACCTAATGATCTATAAGTTTTTTTGGTGACTAGCTCGATATGTTTTGCAAAAGAGAGTTTTTTGTCGAATGTTACTCCTAGATCTTTGAAAGTGTCGGGTCTTTTCAATATATACTATACTAGCTGGTACCGCATTGAAGTTTGTATTTTTTGTGACGACTATTACAAATTCACTCTCCCCTTTAGGGACGGAATTTCTAACAATACTGATACACGTATTCCTTTATTTGTAACAAAGACCTCAAATACCAATTTTTATGACCCTAACTTCAAAACTAACGGAACCCTCACACAAATGCTCACTCTCCCTTTCACCCCCTTAGGGGTTGCATTTATAAAAACACTGAAACATATATTTCTTTATCCCTTACAAATACCTCAAATACCTATTTTTATGACCCTAACTTGAAAACTAACGGAACCCCCATACAAACTACACCCCCCCCCATTTCACTCATTTAGGAGTTTTTTTTTTTTTTTTTTTTATGGCTGACATTTCGTCATTCGGCCAGTCACAAGTTGAGTATTTATATGTATATCATTTCATAGTGTTCTGTAGGCCTTGTTACTAACTCCATACGCCACCTAGGAGCAGCACTGTTAATTTGAACGCAACAGCGAATCGTCGAGGACCATCCTCGGCCCGGCTACGAAATTTAACATTTAATTCTCTCAAATTAAATAGAAAAATTTCTGCCCTGGCCGAGGATCGAACTCACGACCTTTCGATCATGAGTCGGACGCTAACCCACAGCGCCAATCCCCCCATCATTTAGGAGTTGAATTTCTAAAAACACTGAAATACATACAGTGACCGTCATAAAATGGCTACATTGGGAAAAAATTATTAGAAAATGTGATTGGAATCCAACAAAAACCCCATGTACCAAATTTGAATCAGATTGAAAAAAAATCAAAAATACCATTTTATTCCTCTACCCTTACTAAGAAACATTATACATTCTTGTTTTATCTGGAAACAGCTTTAATAACCTGAATCACATAAGTTTGGGTCAAAACTAATCAAATATTTGTGGAATAAACATTTTGCGGGAGATTAATTATGAAAACACAAGGTGGTCACATAGAATATTGAAAATATTTACCTTGTTTGTCTATTGAGTTTTTTATTTTTCGACATCCACCTAAACAATACTTAATTCAATTCGGATAAATAATGTATTATTGAGTTTTAATTACAAATATTAGTTGGTTTAATTTTTATTTACGGGTTGAGAATATTGAATAAGCTCATGTGCATCAATATACAGGGCATGACTACACCTAGCGACAAGTCTAAATCGTGTTTTCATAATTAATCTCCCGCAAAATGTCTATTCCACAAATATTTTATTAGTTTTGACCCAAACTTATGTGATTTAGGTTATCAAAGCTGTTTCCAGATAAAACAAGAATTCATAATGTTTCTTAGTAAGAATAGAGGAATAAAATGGTATTTTTAATTTTTTCTTCAATCTGGTTCAGAATTGGTACATGGTCCTCGTTGGATTCCAAACACATTTACTCAATAATTTTTTTCGATATCTTGTCAATTTGACCCATTTTTCGGCACCACAGATAACTTTTTTTAAATTCCCGCCAAATCTGAGGTCACGTGATATAAGTCGCAACGGATTTTTTAGTTATCAGACATGCAGAAACGAACCGTCATTAGAGTTTTTCAGAAATTTCAATAACTCAGTATTTCTTCTATTTGTAACAAAGACTTCAAATACCAATTTTACCCCTCTAGGTGAATTTCCAAAAACGCCGAAAAATATAATTTTTATTTGTAACAAAGACCCTCAAATACCACTTTTTATTATCCTTACTTCAAAACTGACTATACAGACTTTCAACCCTTATTTCACCCCTTAAGGGTTAAATTTTCAAAAACCCTGAATCACATTTATCTTTATTTGTTGAAGAAGAGCCCAAATACTAATTTCCATGACTCTAATTCCAAAACCAACTGTACTTTCACTTTCACCCCCCTTCTCAGCCACTTTTTCATCACTTTTCGGATAGAATATCAAAATAGGTCTTGCGGTTCGGTCTGGGCGTTGATATCGTATATCAGTCAATCAGTGAGTTAGTCAGAACATGGTAATTATATATGAACATATTACTCCAAACACGTGGTAGTTGCTGTGAACCGTTGAGGAGATCCCTCCACTGTCTTTCGTCTCCATCATCAGATTAACTCCGGGCCTCCATTATGTTGTAGTGTCAACAAAACTACATACCGGGTGGCCCATTAGTGTGAGGAAGTACAGTATCTCGCCTATAATGAGGAGTATGATGAAATGTTTCAGATAAAAGTGAAACGGTTTACTTTGTTGCTTATTTTAAAAATATTGTGGAATATACAGAGTGTTCCTTCGAAGCGGGGCAATACAAATAATTATTTTTTCAAATGGACTCCCCTGTAAATTAATTCGCCGTTGAACTGAGCAAAACGTTTTACATAAGGAGGTTTTCCTTTTTTCGAAAATTTTGCGGCGTTGTCAAGTTATTGCTGAAAGTAAGAAAATCTTCGGAAAAACAGACCACCACAAATGCCATCATAAAAAATTTATGGATAAAATTTAAGCAGAATATTTGAGACATGCAACACCAAGAGTGAGATGAAATGTCGGTATGGACTGAAAATTACATTTCTCAAACAGGACATTTTATACAGAGGCATTAACTTGACAAATTTCAAATATCAAAAACTTGATTTTTTTAAATGAAACACCCAGTTTGTTAGGTCACCATTTTGAAGAACTACTTTATTCCTACAATTTTTGTTAATATGACTTAGCCCGTAAAATTGACAGATTTTGTGAAATTTGCAATTCAATTTTCAATTTGTCAAACATTCTCTTTCTATTTACGTAAGGCCAGCTAGGATTTTGACACTTAGTTACTGTTACTGGAATTTAACATAATTGCAATGCAATGTCGGTTGGGAAAAGTCTGGAAAACATATTTTCGTTGAAGTATTTAGGACCAGGTAGCCGTGTAGTTAGAAGCATCGCTTTTCAATCATTCTATTTGCCAGTCGTGTGGGTTCAAAGCCTAGCGACTGCAGAATCTTTTTTCTGAGAGAAAGTGCTAGGAATCGCACGTTAAAACGTAAGACCTCGTTAATCCTTGGCTCGCACAAGTTCCGACTTCTGAGGGCTGCCCGTTCATAAGGGGAGGTCAGCTGGTAAACGGCAAAAACTTTTTTTTTTTTTTTATTTATGAGAGTAAATAATTGAAACGATAACAAAAAAAATATTAGAAATTTATAACAACTGCTCAAAGTGACCAACGGCTACTTCCAAACAATAATGTATTCGGTTTTGAAATTCTTCATTAACTCGCCTCAACATGCTGACTGGAATATTTTGGAATTCGTCCCTAATTCTATTTTTCATATCCTTCTTTGTAGATGGGGGTGTTCTATAAACTTGATCTTTAACGTAGCCCCACATAAAAAAAAAAATTTTGTCAAATCTGGTGAGCGAGGTGGCCACTTGAAAGGACCTCCTCTACCTATCCATCTTCTGGGAAATGCATTGTCTAAATAATAATTAACAGGAACAGTGTGGTGAACAGGTGCTCCGTCGTGTAAATACCACATTCTTGTTTGATTCGAATGGGTAAATGATACTTAATTGTGGTAACTGGTTTTCCAAAAAATCGAGGTAAATCAAGCCATTAACTCTTCCCTCAAAGAAATATGGCCCAACGATGAAATTTCCAATTATGCCACCCCATACATTTAGGGACCACTTTGTCTGACTGGTGGTTCGAAACAAATGGGGGTTATCTGTTGAATAATAATGGAAATTATGTCTATTTACAAACCCATTTTTATGAAATGTTGCTTCATCGGAAAATAAAACATAATTAAAAAAATCTCTGTCTTGTAGCAACTGTTGCTGAGCCCATTCACAAAATGTTACTCTTTTCTCAAAATCATCATCTAATAACTCTTGATGTAACTGAAAACGGTACGGATGAAACTTATTCTTTTTCAAAATTATTTGTATGACAGTCCGGCTTATGTAAGTTTGTTTGGATATTTCTCTATGCGAGATTTGAGGATTTTCTGTAACTTTCAAGAGGACAGTCATTTCAGTTTCTTCAGTTAATGCAGTTTTGGTTCTTTCTATTTTTTCATGTGCGACATTTCCTGTTCGAGTAAATCGAAAAAGCAACTTTTCAAACGCTTCTTTTCTGGGTTGTCGCCTGTCTGGATATCGTTCATTATAAATTCTTGTCGCTAATGAACAGTTTTTATCACTTGCCCCCAGTACAAAAATCATATCGGTCAATTCTTCGGTGGAGAAATTCATTTCAAATGCTTCTTATTATAAAGCGATAGATACAAAATTGTATGACAGTAATTTTTGTTTTATGCCAAAACTTATCGATCATTGAATGTCAAATTCATAGCCCATTTTCATAACAGTTTCATTGCGCATGGCGCACATGAGAACCACCACTTGCCTTACTGAGAAGTGCATGACGCATTTATTTGCGCACCATGAACCAGTTTACAAGCAACCGGTAAGTATTATTTTAGCACTGTAGATATTGTCCGTGGTTAAGTATTAAAGTGATAAACACGCAGTCTTAGTCGAAATAAAATAAAATTGAAAATTTCACAAATTCTGTCAATTTTAGGGGCTAAGTCATATCGACAAAAATTGTAGGAATGAAGTTGTTCTTCAAAATGGTGATATAACATACTGGTGTTTCATTTAAAAAAATCATGTTTTTGATATTCGAAGTTTGTCAAGTTAATGCCTCTGTATAAAATGTCCTGTTTGAGAAATGTAATTTTCAGTCCATACCGACATTTCATCTCACTCTTGGTGTTGCATGTCTCAAATAATTCTGCTTAAATTTTATCCATACATTTTTTATGATGGCATTTGTGGTGGTCTGTTTTTCCGAAGATTTTCTTACTTTCAGCAATAACTTGACAACGCCGCAAAATTTTGGAAAAGAGGAAATACTTCCTCATGTAAAACATTTTGCTCAGTTCAACGGCGAAAAATTTACAGGGGGGTCCATTTAAAAAAATGATGATTTGTATTGCTCCGCTTCGAAGGAACACTCTGTATATTCCACAATATTTTTAAAATAAGCAACAAAGTAAACCATTTAACTTTTATCTGAAACATTTTATCATACTCCTCATTATAGGCGAGATACTGTACTTCCTCACACTAATGGGCCACCCGGTATGTGTATACAACAGAATCGGTCCACTGGCGTAAAATCAATAAATCATCCCCTATTTTTCTACCCTTAGGGGTGTAATTTTTTTTTATATTCAAATGGGGCCTACTTCGAAGCATACCCTATACAATCGAAAGAGCATCACCCACATCGGATAACTCAGTAAAAAGTTATGCGTGGTTGCATTGGATAAAAACTAAAAATTCAGTGGGTGAACCATACAATCATGCCCCATATTCCTACCCTTAGGAGTGGATTAAAAAAAAAAAATAATCAAAATCGGACTGCTCTGTAAAAAGTATGCGTGGTCATACATAAAAAAAATATACGCGTCGACTAGAGAACCTCACCTTTTTTTTCGTCGGTTAAAAATTAACTCAACGGGCAGCACCATCTAGGAATAATTAAGAAAGGCACATTCATGAAATGAGTTGGAGGAAATATTTTTCCGAAGTTGTTTTTTTTACAGTTTTCAACCGGTAACTGTCCAATTACTATATTATTCCTCCGACAACGTCCACTCTCAACTGAGTTATTCAAATTTGGAATTAATTATTTCGTTTATATATATATATATATATATATATATATATATTGTATTTTTTTCTGTTTTGAGTGGAATTTGTAGTTTTTTGTGTGTTGTTCCATCTAGCTTATGCCTGTGGCTTTGCCCTTTGTTCTCCTGTTGTCTGGTTAACCCGTTATCCTGTTTCCTATTTTCCGTTACCGCGTTATCCCGTTTCCCGTTATCACATTATCCCGTTACCCCTTCATACCATTATATTGTTTTCATTAGTGAAAAATTGACGTTACTGTAGAGTTACAGTTTCAATGCGTTTCGCTGGTAGCCCACAACGAATGTTAATAAGGATTCTCAGACTCTCTTTTTACATTTCTCAAACAATTAGTTCGAAATTTCCCATTATTTAAATGTATATCTTGCATCCGGTAATTTCCAGTATTTTTGTACGACTTCGATTAGCGGGTTATTAGCCAGGAGGACAGTGGTTCGCTAAATATGGTTGAAAATGCAACTAACCATAAGTAAATCATGTTACTTAACTGGAGAGGTATCAACAGAATTTGTTTGGAGAACACAAGTTTAGCTCCTCGTTTCAGTTGATATATCACAAAAAAATATCCAAGAAACTTTTTGAAGATTCTGTGATGCATTTCATGTTGCCACAACAACAAAAAAATATTGAAAAAACTAGTCATTTCAGAGAAAAAAACCTGCACCAATCTGTTAAAACCTTAATAATTTTTTTCTTTCAGATAATAAGGACTTCTTTTTTGGGTACAATACTGAGACTAAATACATTTTCAGCGGTGCGCCGATTCTCCTCAGAAAAGAACTTTGTACTCGTACAGGATGTCAATGATAAAGCTCTCATTGTCCTCAACAGACCAAGATCTCTCAATTCCCTCAACAAATCCCTGATCAAAGATTTCCACGATGCCCTCAAGAGAATTGAACACGAAAGGACCGTTCTCATAATAAAGAGTTCTAATGAGAAAGCATATTGCGTTGGAGGCGATTTATTAACACTCTTAGAAAATGCAAGAAATAATGGAAGGGATGGGGCAGAAACGCTGATGCTTTTGAATGCTTCTATCCTCATGATGTCATCTTACGAACTCCCTATTGTTTCCTTCATTGATGGTATGGTTTTTGGCGGTGGTGTAGGAATTTCTGTATTCGGGAAATACCAAGTCGCAACAGAGAGGACGGTCCTTGGTATGCCAGAAACCAGAATTGGTTTTCATCCCAATTCCGGTGGATCATATTTCTTCACTAGAATGAAAGATCATTTGGGGTGGTATCTCGGATTGACAGCGCAAAACCTCATCGGATCAGATGTTGTAAAAGCAGGACTTGCATCCCATTATTGCCAAAGCAAAAACTTACCAGAACTGGAAGAGAAACTACTCAACTGTTCTGATAGAAATGAAGTGTTGAATATTTTGAATACTGTCTGTGAGAATAATTTACCAGAATTTTCCTTGGGACAAGTGAGAGACAAGATTGATAGATACTTTTCAGCGCGATCTGTTGAAGAAATTATTTCAAGACTATCAAACGATGGTTCAGAGTGGGCTTTAAAAACAATAGAAATACTGAGAAAACTATCACCAACAAGTTTGAAAGTGACATTGAGACAGCTAGAGAATGGACAAAGAATGACGTTGAAGGAGTGCCTCAACATGGAGTTCAATTTGAGTTCAAACTTTTGGAAGTTTCACGATGTTTATGAAGGTAAGTGTGAATATTTCCTTGTGGTGAATTGGGGTTTGTTCACAACTAACTAGGTAGATTCTGACCTTTTAATGATTAAAAACACTTTGTAAAAAAATATAGAAAAATATTTTTCAAAAGGACTACAAGAATTAAAGGAATTATACATGAAAAATGAAACAATGAATCCCTTCTAGAACCTAGTTATGAATTTCAAATGTATAGAGCAGATATGTTTTACTTACAGAAATAACTGTGGACTAATTCCAAAAACCATAATCTTCAAATTGATAATAGGGCTTCTTAACCTTTCAAGTCTCAAAGTGCCCCAATTCCCCAACGTCGACTCCCCGATTTAACCATCAGTCGTCACTTTTAAAATCTCTTGTATATGTTGAAAAGGGAAACATTCTCAATTTTTATCAGTATCCAATTGAGAATGTTTCCCTTTTCAACATGAATAGCCCACAAGAGGTTATCTTGACGATGGAAGATAGTGACTAAAGTTTATCTTTCAGTCGCAGATGATTCCACATCTGATTTTATGAACATCCTGTTCATATTTTCAACAAATCACTCTTGTTTATGTTTGGCACTAATTCGTGTTTTTAAGAATAACAACATTGTGACCCACTTGAAAATTATACTGATTGTTTCACTCTACGGGGTGTTCGATACATTTTTGACAATATATCGGTTATAATATCGCATCAGAAAACTATAACCTTACCTACATTTTTTATCTATGAAAAGGCAACTATATACTCACTAACTATTCCCAAACTTTTTTTAAATGTATTGTCTTCAATTCTGCTCTTCAGTAGGGTCAAGTGGGGGCAGTGTAACAGGGGGCACAGACAGGCGCGGATCCAGCCCTCAAAAAAGGTTGTGGGCACGGCCACCCGAAATTCGGCCAAGTGCGAGTCGGACTCGTTCAAGTTTGGTTATGTTTACAAACAGTCAAACTACTACAAGTGGTTCATTTATCACTGGTCGCATCGACTGAGCGACTAGCATGAAACATGAAAATGTACCAATGTGTTCGCTTACTATGGGTGTATCTGTGTGTGTGCTGCGCTGGTTCCGAATCGCATACGGTTCAATGTTTTTATTTTTCTATTGGGCTTTTAGGGTTGTGGGCATGCCCACCGTGCCCACATAGGTGGATCCGCGCCTGGGCACAGTATAGGTAACATCAAGATTAACTCTGTCCTTTTCTAATTTGTCTGGTGTCTCTTTGCGTGTTTTGTCAATCTCATGCGCCGCCATCTCAAACAGCTGTCATCGGACGTCAAATTGCTGGGGGAAATGTGAAAAATTTGGCTAGTGGAGTTTTATTCTTGTTTGAAAACTGTGTGTTTTACATTTTTTTTGTTTTTTGCTCCCAACCGAAAATTTTGTTGGAAATGCCCAAAAAAATTCCTGAAAATTTGAGCTCTTAATATTAACATTAAGTACTTTCCCAGAGCGTGGTAAGATTTCCCATTTAAAAAAACGTAAACTTTTTTTTTCAAATATCTATAACTCAGCGGCATTTCATGCTATCATATCGTACCAAAGCGCGATTCACTCAGGATTACATGCTCTACAAAAGTGCTCATTGCGATGTAGCTGTAATCTGCACCTGTAAGATTGTAGGGGTCACTTAATCTGATTTTAGTAGAAAATTCTAATTTTTTTGACGTTATTTCATAAATGACTGGATTTATGAAGAAAATGTGGGAAAATTTAATTTCCCACAAAAAAGTCCGATAAACCGAATTGCTAAGATTTATATTTCTTGAGATATAAAAAGCGTTAATATGAAATTTTTAAGAATTATCGAATCAAACTCTCCATATTACGACAAAGTTAACGCTTTATATCTCGAGAAATATCAATGTTAGCGATTTGGCTTATGAATTTTTTTTATAGGAAATCAAATCTCCAAAGTTTGTCATCTAAATTGTTTCCATAAATCCAGTCATTTATGAAGTAACGTAAAAAAATAACAATTTTCTACAAAAATCGGACTTAGTGACCCGTACAATCTTACAGATGCAGATTACTGCTACGTCGCAATATGCACTTTTTTAGAGCATGTAATTCTGAGAAAATTGCGCTTTAGTACGATATGATAGCATGAAATGCCGCTGAGTTATAGATATTTAAAAAAAAAACAAAGTATACGTGTATTTCATATGGGCAATCTTTCCACGCTATGAGAAAATACTCAATGTTAATATTAAGGGCTCAAATTTTCAGGGATTTTTTTTTCACATTTCCATCAAAATTTTTGGTTGGAAGCAAAAAACAAAAAAACTGGCCCAAAAAAACACCCTAATATGTTTCCTGAAATCTTCAATTAGTTGGTGTTTAAATAGTAAACAAAGTTTATTGAAATTTCTAACCTATACAATTTTAATGAATT
Organism: Gonioctena quinquepunctata; assembly: GCA_018342105.1. Lineage (NCBI taxonomy): Eukaryota > Metazoa > Arthropoda > Insecta > Coleoptera > Chrysomelidae > Gonioctena > Gonioctena quinquepunctata. The sequence continues at coordinate 46,209 of JAFIRS010002948.1, forward strand.
TTTCTATTAAACAGTAGCCCAACTAACAATTTGGTGCTTTATAAAAACTGAAAGAACGTTTACATATTATTTTTTATAAAGCATTATTCGTCTCAAAAACATTTTTACGGCGTTCTTACAGCAACTATAAACGCTAAATGGGCACAGCCTTATAAAACGAAACATTTGTTTAAGAAGTGTTATTAGGCCTGTGCCAGCTATTACAGAATTATTGTATAAACATTTATATATAATTTATAGGAACTGTATAGAATCACCACCGAATAGTTTTATAAGATTTTTGTAATAATCATTCACAACTTCTATTTAGTTCATTATTTATCACTTAAGGAACTATTATAAATCTCTAAAAAAATTTTTTTATGGAAACTGCTTTCTCATTCGTAATAAAACTTTTTTATCGGGCATAATAAAATTCTGCAGTTTCTTAATGTATTCCACGGAAAATAAATAATCTTACCAATTTCACAGAAGAGATTTCTCGTGACAATTGAACATGTCAGGATTGATAATGTCTATACTTCGTATTGCGGTGGATCGCTTCTACGTATTTATATTAATTAACACATCGTAAATCTAACTATAAAGTTGATTTCGACTGCGGAGTGAATTCCACTGTGGATTATATGGTACATATAATATAAAATTTTCAAGCGCTGTGGAATTTTTGAGATTTCTTGAATTTACCAAAAATAATTAAAAAAATTTTTTTAGAACTTTGCTACCAATTTGAACAATTATTATTGATTTCGCGACAGTAAACTTTTCTGAGCATTAGTTTTTCTTTTTATAGCTGAGGAATAGAGATTCTGTATGTTTTAGTTTTTGCCTTCAGAATGGTCATCACTAATATGCGATTCAATATGGCTTCATGTTATACAACACTTTCATCACAAGAACAGTGTCTATATGGCTATTTAACTTCGTTGGTGAATTCTATAACATAGTCACAATATATATTGTCTTTCAACTTCAGACGTATTACGAAAATTAAATTAGTTCTTCCGATTATTACTTTGAATTTTTTTGAAGAGTATGCAAAGGTACAAATGATTTTTGACAGGTAGTGTTAAAAAAGAACCGGCGTTTGTCCTCATTCCCCTTTGAAGTTTTTGTTGAATATCATAATTTTTTCATTTTCTAAATCAAACTGGATCCTGTCCTGTTCTGCCTGTCGTCCAGGAAAACACTTTCATCAACGCCCATGCGTCAACGTGTTGTAACGCTGCCACAACAGCCCCAAAGCAACTTTTACGGAAAATATGTATCTTTTAGCAGCAGTTTGCTTGTGTGTTAAACAACGGAAAATTCTACTTTTGTATAATAGCAGGTCGTGTAGCACTTATACAGCTAGCTTTACTTTGTGCCTTAGTTGTAGCACTTATAGAGCTTCATTGTTTTATTGTGATGTATTTGCATCACATTAGAGCAGCTGAAAACGTATATGCATTATTCACAAAACTAGATTAACCTATCTATTTGGCTTTTCTGGGACACAGTATATTCCAATAACCATAGGTTTTATTTTAGGCAACTCGTATATGTTGAAAATTATCAGTCAAAACTCATATTTACTACTTCTGTATGTTGGTGAACCATCCATGTTCATATTGACAGATATTGTTTTAGGTAAATCACTGATTTTACCCAAAGCCTATCTCAAACTAACTTCGAAACCATGATGCCAATAGTTGCCACTGCCAACTTTTGTAATTGTATCTGTTTGATACGTATTCAAAAGCGTTCTAGGATCTCCAAGAAGGATGCTTGCGAAGCGTATTGATATTTTTCAATAAATCTTTCAGAGCCCAATGGGATATGTTGAAGGAGACCGCCCATGATCTCAGATGATTTCTGAATTTCACATCTTTTTCCATCTCAGAAATAACATTATCTTCCTCCTCGTTAGAATAATCCAACTCTGAAACCCAGTCACTTCGGTTTCATTTGGCACGTTTGTTGCTTGCGTACCACATATGGAAGGACTTTCATCATGCCCAGAGCTGGTTGAGTATTGATGAGTTATTAGATCAAAATTCTCTTCATTATCCAGATTGTTCACCTTCATACGAAAATCCGCAGTTGCGTGAAAATTCTTCTGATAGTTGGTCTTAACTTTTCTGCGGAAAGCGCCACTTCTCTTTAGATTTTTCCATCTGCTAATTTGTGTTATTGACGCCATTTTACATGTACACAAACTTGAGGAAACAGAAAGAGGCCGAACTAATATGAAAAACTACTGTAACAGTTTCATTTTATAAAAGTTATTTTCAATATCATTTTGTGTTTAATAACAGTTTTTTGTTCTATCACTGCTTTGTTTGACCATCCAGGAGCATATTATTCGTACTGTTATAGAATAGTTATTTATCCGTTTTTGTCGGGAGCATATCGCTTTCTGAATTAAAAGAGTATCACAGAAAACACCAATACAACAATTTTGTAATATGTTGATGAATTTTTATAAACCATTTATAAAACTATCTGCGAAAGAACAGAACAGTACCTGATAATATCACTACAAAACTACTAGAAATCACTTTGGTCCTATAAGCTAAAATGTCGTATAACTTGAATTGTATAAACGTTTAAGAAACGGTTTCAAGTTTATCCTTTAAGATGTTTTATAATTTCCCTCTAAGAACGTTCTCAACAATGATCTAAACAACAATTTGGTTTCAAAGAACGAAATAATAATGTTCGCAATGTTAATTCAACAGATTGGCTTTTCGACAGTCGCAATATAATGCCAATGAAACTGAATTGTTCTGTTACCTGAAAATTACAAAGCCAATTTGTTAGTTGGGAGGGTGTGTGGTACAGTGTAACGTGTTATAGTGTGCCCCCTTTGATACATTTTTTTCTAGCTGTGTTTTATCGAAAATGGTTCGGAATCGGAAAAGGAAGACGGAAATTGGTCTACACGATGCTAATATTATGAAAGAAGCAATAGAGCTGGTTTAAAAGGGAGTACCTTTGAGAAAAGCAGCCGAAAGAAAGAACGTGTAAAAAATAGTCTGTTCAGCAGAGAAAGCTGCAGATCTACGATTGACCCCGAATTACGTGGTTAACAAAGTGTTTTCAAGTGCTCAAGAAATAGCACTGAAAGGATATCTAATAACTTGTTCAAATATATGTTATGGTCTTGATACGATTGAAACTAGAAAACTAACTTATGAAATGGCTACACACCACAAGCTGAAGATGCCAGGAACTTGGGAAGGTAGAGAAATCGTAAGAAAATATTGGTTGGATGGCTTTCGGAAAACGAATCCGGATTTAACTTTGCGAAAACCGGAAGCCTGCAGCCTTCCAAGAGCTACATCATTCAATCGACATAATGTCGGGATATTTTATAACAATTTAGAAGAGGTAATGAGAAGGTGTCCTATTTTTGGTGACGGCATTCGACTATTTTGCGTTGATGGGACCGGTACGACCACGGCACAAAAACCAAGGAGGGTTTTAACTTCGAAAGGATGAAAACAACTCAATGAAGTAACAAGTGGTGAACGAGGTACCCTTGTGACAACATGATGCGCAGTTTCTGCTACAGGTAATGCCCTGTCGCCCTACCGGCACATTAGGTTTAGCGTAAACTACGGCTTGGATGAACTCTCAGTTTTTCCCTGAGGTTATGAAGCATTTTGTAAAGGTGACTGGAAGCTCAAAAGTTAATCCATCGCTTTTTATAGTTGATAATAATGACAGCAACTTAGCTCCGGAGGCTTTGAACATAGCTAAAGAAAACGGCAAGACTCTGATTACTATTCCGCCTCATTCCAGCCACAAATTACAGCCGCTCGATGTGTCAGCGTTTGGACCTTTACAGACTCATTACAACGCCACAATACATTCATGGCTTTTGCGTCATCCAGGAATACCTTTGACAATATACAATGTTGCAGAACTACTAGGTCAAGCATTCGAAAAATCAATCACACCCATAAATATAAAATCAGGTTTTATGAAAACGGGTATATTTCGACAGACATTTTCACAAGCGACGATTTTATGCCAAACCGACCTTTAGAATCTGAGGCTTCATTATTGAGCAAATGAACAGGCAACCGATGATTCCTTGATGCAGGAAAATGAACAATGTTTGAACCAGCCTACAACATCTAGAGATTCCTTGTTGCAGCAGCAGAATGAACAGTCACCAAACCAGCCTACGACTTCTAAAAAGACTACAGCACCTGAAGCTTCGACGTCGTCGCTGCAACAAAATTCTGAAGAACCACAGGAGCTCAGCGATTCGATGATTCAAAAGAATTAAAGCTTAAGAAAGAGAGATCTTAATCCAATAGGAGACATTTTAGCGAGCCCAATCGAAGGTAGAGAATATTTGAAGGCCAGTCCCAGACTCTCTAAAAAAGGAAGAAAAAGGGGAAAAAGTTGTATCGCCACCGATACACCAATTAGACAGGAATTTGAAGAGGCAGCCAAAAAAAGAGAGAACAAGAAGCGTAAAAAGGCTCTGAAAATTCTGATGCAGATTCAGATATTCTATTTAGCGGTTCAGATGACAATGACATCCCTCTGTCTTTACCGAAGCATCCAAAAAAAGATGATCTTGTCGTTGTTAAATTTTCGGGAAAATGGACAATGCATTATATTGGAAAAGTATTGACAAATGATGAGGAAGATGAATATGACGTCAATTATCTACGAAAAATTAGTAAAATTGATAATGTCTATTATTTTCCTTTAGATCCGGATCTTGCTACTGTCGGAGTGGATGATATTGTTATTGCCATAACCTAAAATGGAGAAAAAAACAAAACGTCAGGCTGATTGCTACACATTCCCAGGAAAAATATATACAGGGTGTAATCGACCCTCTTGCTGATAGTCCATAAAAAAATAAATAGATTTTCCCTTTGAAATTTATACACAGATCAGAAAAAAATATGAAAAAAATCTACCAAAACTTTGCTGTTACGCGTTTCACAAAATTTGGACTAATTTAACAAATTTATTTTATTTTTTCAAATTTTTTCGAATTTTTAACCATTGTAATTCGTTATAAAATGGAATTATACACTCGTCATTCCACGGGTGTGCAGAGGGTAGATTACAACCTGTATATTTGTTAATGTTTGATTTTGTTTACCAAAAATATGTTGGATGTATGGATCATAATTGAGGTTTTTTCCTCGGATGCTTGTCTCGTCGCCAGCTGCACCTCAGCCTCTTGGGCTTTTTGTGACTTCTGGTTTTTGTTTTACAGCACCCACTCCATAACTCTAGTCGCCTGTACCAGTCTGTACAGGTTCTTCACGGATTGGCTAATGTATTCTTCGGGGGGTTACCCTTGGCTGTCCGAATATTTGCTCGTCTTTTGCGGTCTACTGCCTCGAATACTGACAATATATGTTTGACCGTCGGACAGGAGAGTTCTCCGTTGTATAGCCCCATTTCGTGCAGATATCCTCTCAATGGGAAGGCCCATCTTGAGTAGTTCTTCGTTTCGGTGGATCTGTAATATATGTTTTCCCGTGGTGGATGAGAGAGGCTTCCTTCCAGCGCTGTCTTTGTTTTTGTTTGACCCAGTTCCGTATGCATCCTCCGATAGTGGATTTTTTCACTCCGTGTGCAGGCTCTGTGCCAATATATGGAGTTGATGACCCCGCCCTCGCTAGTTCATCAGCTTTTTCATTGCCCTCGATACCACAGTGCCTTGGAACCAACATTAAAGTTAATTTGTTGTGTTTTGCGAGGGCACTGACTTCTTCTCGGCATTCCCATACCGGTTTCGATGTCACTTTTGGGTTCGTGAGAGCCTTCAGTGATGCCTGGCTGTCTGTGCTTATTTTGATCCGTGTGTTGCGCACTTCCCTCATGTTGTTTTCTCTCACGCATTGCAAGATTGCGTCCATTTCCGCTTCGGAGACGGAAGTATTTATTCCCATTGAGATGCTCATTTGGAATTTCTTCCCTCACTTATATACCAGCACCAGTTCCTTCCCTGGTCTTGGATCCGTCTGTGTACCAGATCCTCTCTCCAGGTTTGCTTGGTGGTGTCGTCTGTCCATTACCTTCGGGTCTGGTTGATCACTTCGTAGTTCGTGTCAAAAAAGTATCTGGAAGTTGTGTGGTCCGTTGGTTTCATTTCAAGAATGTTGCCTCCCATTATTTCCTTTATCTTGTTGTGATCCGATCTGTTGCTCGTATTTTGTAGCCTTAGAAATCCCATTCTTGCCTCCCCCTGACTGTTATGTCAATCGGTGGTAGGTCCAGAGTGCTAGGCAGGCAAGTCTTTGTACCTTGCTCAACACAGCCGGGCTTTTTTTGGGTTATCTTTGTCCTCCATACCAAAGATGCATGGTGATCATGGGTTTCACCACAGTATTGTATGTCCAATATACCATTTTGGGACTTAGCCCCCTTTTGTGTGCTCGTCTGGCTACCATTAGTGTCACCTCAGCTTTTTTCTTTACTTTTGCCAGTTGTTGGTTCCATGTTAATTTCGAGTCAAGGACTACCCGAGATATTTAACTTCCCCCGATAGCTTGATTAGAGGTCTCAGGCCCTCTAGTTTCCTTCTTCGGGTGAAAGCTACTATGGTTGATTTAGATGGGCTGATATTTAAACCCTCTTCATTTATCCATGTACTGACCAGATTTAGAGCCGTTTGCATTCTCTCCCTAACTGTGGTTTTCCTTGGACTATGATGACTATGTCGTCTGCGTACCCAAGTGCTTTTTGTCCACTCAGGTCTTCCACCACCAGGTTCCAGAGCAGTGTGGCTGTATGAGGTTGAAGGTTTTCTATTTTCCAACCGACGAAATAAAAAAGGAGGAGGTTCTCTAGTCGACTCATATATATTTTTTTTAACCGACGAAACCAAAAAGAAGGAGGTTCTCTAGTCGACGCGTATATTTAATTTTTTTTTATGTATGATCACGCCTAACTTTTTACTGAGACGTCCGATTCCGATAATTCTTTTTTCAGTCGATAGGGTGTACTTTTAAGTTGGTTCCATTTGAATTTAAAAGATGAAATCCACCCCTAAGGGTAGCAAAATGAAAGATATTGATCACTCACCCTCTGAATTCTGATCCGTTAACCGATTCTATCAGGTAAAAACTTTTTACTGGGTTCTTCGATTTGGATGATTCTTTCTTCAATAGATAGGGTATACCTCATATTTGGATTTCGAATGAAATTATCTACCCTTGCGGGTGGAAAAACAGGGGATAATTGATTTTTCACTTGTGAACATTGGCACACACATATGTAGTTGACAATGACAGATCGCTACTGTCATTATTCCACATCCGTCACAATCATTATTTCTATGAGAGGATGGAATCATATACAAAGTAATGAAATAAACTAACCAGAACAACAAAAATAATTTATATTACAACAAATAGTAAAAAAAGATAATCATATTATTTAACTGCTAATAGTTGAAGTAAGGTGGGTAAGTGAGTATTTTGGAAGTAATCAAAAACAAGTAGGTAGTAATTAGTAGATTTCAGCCACAAAAAATTGAAAAATAATTTTTTTTTAACAAAAAATTGAACCGACGAAATACGGAACTGAAAAGTAAAAAATAAAATAAACCTTCTTAGTCTCAATAACTAAGCTCCTAAACTAATGTAAGTAACTAATTTTGAGTCGGCGCCAAACGAACAATCAACGAAGATCATTAAATTACTTCAAAAAAATTATCAGAATGTCACCGCGCAATTCGATGCCATCATTTTACGCCTTACCTAATTCATTTGCTTGTTTGTTTGACGCCAACTCAAAATTAGTTACTTACATTAGTTTAGGAGCTTAGTTATTGAGATTAAGGCAGTTTATTTTATTTTTTACTTTTCAGATCCGTATTTCGTCGGTTTAATTTTTTGTTAAAAAGTTTTTTGTATGTATGATCACGCATAACTTTTCACAGAGCAGTTCGATTCCGATGATTCTTTTTTTATTTATAGGGTATACTTCAAAGTTGGACTTTCTAATTTGAAAAAAAATGTCACCTTAAGGGAAAGGGGTTTTTCCAATTTCCCTACTGGGTAATCCGATTTAGATGATTCTATTTTAATGGACAGGGTATACTTTAGAGTTGGTCATTTTTGGATTTGGAAAGGAATAATCCACTCCTAAGGGTAGAAAAATAGGGTATCATAATTTTTTATCTGTGAACCGATTCGGTTGGAATTGGCACGCATATAGTAGTTCTGATGACACTACAACATAATGGATACCTGGAGTCAATTGACTAGATAGCTATTAGTTGATTTAGCTACAAAAAAGTAAAAAATAAAAAAAAAATTACAAAAAATTAAACCGACGAACAAATTAACTGAAAGCAAAAAATAAAATAAACCTTCTTAGTCTTAATGATAATTGAGCTCCTAAACTAATGTGAGTAACTATTTTGAGTCGCGCCAAACAAACTATCAATGAAGATCATTAAATTACTGAAGAAGTAATCAAAACGCCGCCGTGCATCCCGCTGCCATCATTTTAGCTTTACTAATTCAATTGCTAGTTTGTTTGGCGCCGACTCAAAATTAGTTACTCACATTTTTATTTTATTTTTGCTTTTCATATTTTATTTTGTTTGATGTATGTTTAGTCTACTCTTATAGTGTACCTCATCATGTTATACTGTACCTCTATGGCTGTTAAACTGTACCCCACCCCTGAGGCACACTTTAACAAATTTGTGGTTTCAAAAAACTAAAGAAACAGTAGTTTCTAAGTATAATTTTGATATTATTTCAAGCCTAATATAAAGGTTGAATACTCCGATTTTATATAATGAACGTTTTTCTTTCTAAAAATAAAAATGACTTTTTTGATACACTGTCCCCCATTCGACCCCCTACCTTATTTGTGTTTTTATTAATACATAAGATATATAAGTGAAAAAATTTTCAATTTATGAATACATAAGATATATCACTAAAAAGATGTTCAATTTATTCATACTTTTCATTTGAAACGTAAAAAAATATGCATATTCATTAAAAGAAATTCAAAACACCGTAATTATATATTTTTTATTTGCAGGTGTGAGAGCAACCCTTATAGATAAAGACCATAATCCACGATGGAACCCTTCATCTTTATCGGATGTATCCAACGAATTCGTTGAGAGACATTTCTTGCCACACCCCGATGTTGAAGAACATATGAGAATAGTAGAACCCCTTCAGGATTTGCAGTGAATTGGCATATTCTTTCGGGTTGCAGTTTTGTGATCGAGTATTTTAACTCTGATAAGGTTTTGAAAGTTGAAGGTGAAGTTCAAAGAAAATATAATAAAGAGTATGTGAGTTTCTTCCAATTCTCAGTACATTCATAATTTATTTTAAAATTATTTTTACTGTTCGATAGTTAAATCAATGTACATTGACATGGACTATGTTTGAGTTTGGAGAGGTATAGGAAATCGCAAAAATTTAGCGTTGTGGTTTCTGAATAACCTGAGCAATGATGAACACATTCATCTTTTTTCTTACAAGCTTCGTTCGTATGTCATTCCGTCATTCTTCCCGGTTCAAAATTTTTAATCCATTTTGGAGCACTTGCCGATTGAGCTGAAATTTGTCAGGTGCTCATAATTCCGACAAGAATGCATTACGAAATTTTTGTTAGAGAAAAAAACAAAATGGCGGCTCCAAGATGGCGAACGAGTTTTTTTTATTATGGTCCGATTCGATTCAAAATTGGTATGGGGTTTTCGGGGACGAGATTGTAATATTTTGTCAAAATCCAAAAATTCAAGATGGCGGACAAGTTTTGTGATTATGGTCGATTCTATTCAGAATGTGTATGTGAGGTTTTCGGAGTCAGATATTATGAATTTTTGTCAAAATTTATGAAATTGAAATGGCAGCTCATGGAATTTTTTTTAGAGAAAAAAACAAAATGGCGCCCTGAGATGGTGGACGAGATTTGGTTTTATGGTCCGATTCGATACAGAAATGGTATGTGGGGGTTTTCAAGGTCTAAGATATGAATTTTCTTCAAAATAAAAATGGCGGCTCCAAGTTGGGCAAGATGGCGGAATTTTGTGATTATGGTACGATTCGATTCAAAACTGGTATGTGAACTTTTCGGGGTCGGAGATTATGATTTTTTTAATCAAAATTCACAAATTCAAGATGGCGGACGGGTTTTGTAATTATGGCACGATTCGATTCAAAATTGGTATGTCGGGGTTTTTAAGGTCGGAGATTATAAATTTATTGATTTTTAGTTAAAATTCATAAAGTGAAGATGGCAACTCCAAGATGGCGTATGAGTTAATCTTTAGATGGTCTCCTCATTGAAGGACTAAGTACAGGAGAAAAAGGCCTCATAATAACGATGCTCAAACAAAAATGCATAGATTAAGGCGTTCTTAAGTACTAAAAATACTTTTTTAAAGGCACGTTTTTATTCAAATGAGCTAAAAAAACAAAAAATAATTGCTTTGGATGTGTGACGTTGGTTATTCCGTGAGTAATAGATACAAAAGCAATCATTTATTACTTTTTAGTGCATTTGAATAAAAGCTTGTCTTCAAAAAGGGTTTTTTATCAATGATTTCTCTTCTCTTTATTTAATCGGCCTATTCCTAGAACCCAGGACTTAACACCGTCACCGGTGAGTGTTAGAAATATATCAAAAATGTATGTACCTAATGCCATCTATCGGTTTATAGATGTACCTATGTATATGAATGTCAACTTTCCTTCTTTATGTGTGTCAGCCATTTTTGAAGTTAGTCTTAATACAGAGTTTCCAAAGTAAGCAGTGTGTTTGTTTGACCTATCACGATTTTGCAATATTAAAACAGTGAGAACACCCCAACCCGAAATTTTGCCGAATCCTCTGTTGTTTCAGAGGTAACGAGCTCAACATCTTTAAACTCGGGACCGCCATCTTAAAATCCCTTCCGAAGGACGGCATATCTATCATCATATCTCGTGCTCATTTATATGACGCTTGCAGCTGCGATTATGCTACTACGCTACAGTTGTTGTGGGATTTAACGTGCGCCTTCCTTGTCAGGTGGTCACCCATCCAAGTACTAACCGCGCCCGATGTTGCTTGGCTTCAGATATCGATAAGACTAAAAATCTCAAACGTAATTTATTGGCTATAAAGTACGGTCACATCTCATTATTCATATTATACAATTCATTTCAAATCCGTAACATGTGGCCTTCTCTCAGGGTAGGAGGGTCACAGTGGTCTAGGAATTGAAATGGGGTAGGCGGAGTATGTGGGGGCTATTTCATATTTCTCTCTATGTTTCCATAAATGTCCCTAAATGTCGCGCACGCCCCCTGGAGGGTTGCGGAGGACATTCTCGCGGTCTTTGCGATTACCCTATATCCCAGATAACACATGGTCATCCAATGGATATCCATTGGACATCCTTCAAGAATTTTATGGATGTACGATGGACATCCAATTATATCCAAAAGATATCTTATGGACATCCGATGGATGTCCTAGAATATCCTTCAAGGATATCCATAAAATATCCTCCAGAGATGTCCCTAACATAACTTTCAAATATATCCATAAGATATACTTCAAAGATATCTTTCAGGAATATACATGAGATATCCTTCAGGGATATTCAAAATATATCTGAAATATTCCTTAATATTCGAAAGATATCCTTCAGGGATATCCATCGAAGATAAAATATAGTAATAGCTATCTGAAGGGAAATAAAATAATGGTATTGAACAACAAAAAATTTATTAATAAACTCTGGTATCAAAAAAAAATCTCATAAACTTCGGGGTTATCAACAAATAAAATGTATATGGAAACTCTAAAATAAAAACATTTGAATATTAAATGCAGAATAATCAAGAAAATAAAGTTAAAGAAAAAATAGAATGCTATTTTCTTTGTCCATCAGGTGTTTTCTTTATTCTAGAAGATGTCAGATGCCTTTCTTCTAAGCCAAGCTTAGATGGCTTCTTCAGTAGATTTTTTATTTTCCGTCGAATCACTAAGGTCAGCCGCTTCTGAAATGTTATGTATACAGTGCTAGTCAAAAGTCCCCTCCCCCCCTCGTATCTTTTGAACGGGTATACTTATGATAATGAAATTTGGAGGGTGGAAATAAAGGGATGTAGGCTTCTCAACTGGTCCTAACAGGTGACGCAATAGTCATAAATGACGTCACAAGGCCACTGTGACCAATAATTTTAAATGGGACCCTATGGCAAGTGACAGCTCGTTTGAAAGGTATTGAAAATACCTATTCAGTCATACCAATTTTGTTTGGGTTTCGGCTGATTTTGATTGATAAATTGAAGAAATACGAAAATTATAGTTTCGCATTTAATTAATAAAGATTTAAGAACCAGTTCTTATTATAAGTGTTCAAAATGTGCTCCATCTACTTCCTGGCAGTAATGCATCCTATTGCTAAACTCTTGTCGTACTCGTCCCAGTGTGTCAGCGGAAATTGCCCTACATTCTTCAACAATTCGTTGTTTCAGAATGGCAATACTGCAAGGTGCTGTAGCGTAAACCTTAGATTTCAAGTACCCCCATAGAAAAAAATCTAATGGTGTGAGGTCCGGTGACCGAGCTGGCCATGCGATCGAACCTCGTCGTCCAATCCATCTACCACGATATTCTTCATCTAGGTAACGTCTTACTGCACCGTAATAGTGTGCAGGAGCACCATCTTGTTGAAACGTTATTTCCAAGTTGTCGAATTCATCTGGATTATCTTCTAGAATTTCAAGAATTAACGCCTCAATATCATTTTGTAACATCTCCAGATACAATTCACCGGTTAAGTTAGCATTGAAAAAGAGGCCCAACTATGTGGTTTCCCAAAATACCTGCCCAAACATTTACTTTTCTGGAAATTGAGTATATTTTTCACGAAAGATGTGAGGATTTGTGTCACTCCAATACCTCACATTTTGAGTGTTAACATTCCATTGAGAAAGAAAGTACTTTCGTCACTAAAACAAATTGTCTGTATGTAGCCTGGTTGTTGGTTCATTTTATTGGACATAGTTTCACAAATTCTAGTCTTCGGTCGGGTCATCATCTGAAAGTTGGTGCACCATTTTTAATTTGTATGGATGAAATTTGTTTTAGCCAACACCCTATGTACTGTCCTTTGACTGACTTCACAGATAGACGCAACTTGGGCTGTGGAAGAAGTAGGGTTTACTACCATTTCTCCAATTATGTCAATTTTTTTGTCATCACTAATTGTTGATCGACCAGATCGTTTGGCATCTTGAACACTACCTGATGCTTCAAACTTCCGAAGAAGCTCCCTCAAATAAACCCTCGATATAGGGCGATCGGGGTACCTCTCATTAAACAGACGTTCCGCTGCATGGAAATTGTTTCTACATTCACCAATTATTAAGATAGCTGCTACTTTGTCGGCTACAGTACGTACCATTTTGCCTATGTAAACACTTAAACGTCTCGTTAAACAATAGCTTAGGTAAATTTTCAAGGTATAAACACTTTTGACAAGTAGAGAATTCAAAAACGTCAACCTTTTCGACAATTAACCAGAGGCGACTTTAAAATCTTTATTAATTAAATGCGAAACTATAATTTTCGTATTTCTTCAATTTATCAATCAAAATCAGCCGAAACCCAAACAAAATTGGTATGACTGAATAGGTATTTTCAATACCTTTCAAACGAGCTGTCACTTGCCATAGGGTCCCATTTAAAATTATTGGTCACAGTGGCCTTGTGACGTCATTTATGACTATTGCGTCACCTGTTATGACCAGTTGAGAAGCCTACATTCGTTTATTTTCACCCTCCAAATTTCATTATTATAAGTATACCCGTTCAAAAGATACGAGGGGGGGAGGGGACTTCTGACTAGCACTGTATATTCAACGGGTATAATTTATGTTGAAATCTACAAAAAAATACTGAGAAATATTATGCTTTCTTTTGAATTCGAATACTGATGATGATAATAAATACCACTGCCATAGTTTTTCACTCTCTCTTTTTATTGGTATACTATGATATATATATATATATGTATATATATATATATATATATATAAAAGCATTTTTGACATAAACTTTTCTTGGCAATTTTGCATTCTCACTGAACTAGCAGTCTGTTATGAGGCAATACAAATTATTATCAAATAAATTGAACAACTGAATGGGCTTTTCACCTAGTGATAATTCAGTCAGTTTTAGTTGTCCAGTTTATTTTTTTTGCTCCATACCAGCTATATTCGGTGGCAAACATATTAGTGAGCATGGAAGAAAGTCATCGTTTCATAAAGTCATACAGAATTCCTGCTCCTATTTTTGAGATTTCATTTAGGTAACAAAAAAAGAGTTCTAGAAAAATGAATAGAAAAACATACAGCAGCTTTGAATTTCGTTCCAGTTCCCAAATATTCTTCCGAAAGATTAATTTTTTCAGTGCAATCAATAGGAAAATGTTCGAATCTACTGATAAATCATCTTCATCACATGTCCACTGTTGTAGGCATTCACACCATTTTCAATATGGGCACTGTCACATTTGAAAAACTCGTGTATTGTGGCAAATGTAACGACGTGCTTTTCAGCATTTCTGAAAATATCGAAACTCAAATAGCAAACACATAAATGCATTGGAAATAATGGATGTTTATAGGTTATGTCCTTTTCAATTGATATTTACCTGTATTCGTCCAATATATAATTCCCTTTGGAAACAATCAATTGCTACAGATGAAAACCATAATATCCAGACCAACAGGGTATCAAAAACGAAGGAAAATAGAAAAAAAAACACGTCTCAAAAATAACACCAATGCAAAACGCCATAGACGATCTTTTTGTTTAGATTCAGTGCTATGACATGACCTTCCTCAACAAAATAAAATGACAGACGTCGCCAGTAATTATGCGTATAGTATGGCCAGGCTGTCGCAGAGGGTCCACGCGACAACGTATAAGTTTTGAAAAGGTACAATTTGTGTATCTACGAGAATGTTTAAATTCATTTATGGTTGCTTTAGATATCTCATGGCCATCCCTAGGATATCTTCTGAAGGATATCTATTTCAAATCCGTCGATGAATATCCATTTCAAATCAAATAGAAAAATGAAACATGAGATTTTTCCAAAAAAATTAATCCATATGTACGAGAATGGAAGAAACTCAGAAATTGGCACAATAAAAATCAATCTTGCAATTTAAACTTATCCATATTTGCTCCGGATATCTTATGGCCATCCATATGATATCTTCTGGAGGATATCCATTTCAAATCCTTCAATGGATATGTCATGGATGTCCATTTCAAATCCAGGGATATCCCGACCAGAATTGGACATGAAATGGATATCCATAGGATATCCTGTGTTATCTGGGATATTATAAATTTATTTGAAATCAGGACAGTTCATATCTGGTCTTCTGCTTTCCCCTCTACCAGAGTTTCGTATCTGTAGATTTCGAGAATTAGATGGATTAAAATTATTAAGTGATTCAGTTTTTAGTCAAAGCCTGTTAAAAGTGAAGGCAAAAAACCAGGTTTAGAAAAGTGTATGGATCCGTTCGAGGCTACGAAATGAATGTTAACTCCCAGGGGAGTTTTTTTGTATTCAAAGCTTTTTGGTGGACCTGATGGGCGGTCAATATCAGTGGGAAAGTAAAAACTCAAAATAATTTGTCATACTGCATTCACGCTCTCTCATGGAAAATATCCAATTTCAGATAAATGAGCCCACTGTGTTTCCTGGGTGTGCCCGTATTGCTGTAATGTCGCGCGTAAAGCTGCTCTTAGGTATACAATATTTATAAAATTTATAAGATAGCCTGTTAACGTATTCATGGACGGGCGAAAGTTAGCCAACTCCCGCAGCGCGTCCAGCCGCGATAAGAATGACGTCAACCTGACCAGCCACCGTTGCCCCTGTCACGTTCACCTAGTTTCCTTCGATAATACAGGAACGGTAAAAGATGCTCCAAGATCTGGGAGACCGAAAAATAATTACGGAAAATGTTAAAATTCAAGTACTAGCTAAATGGTAAATAACCCGCAACAATCAACTAAGCAAGTATAAGTTAAACCATTTACAATTACAGAAGCATAAAAAACAAGTTTTCCAGTCTTGAAGCGGTATCCTCTGAGCAGCAGAAGCGGAGGTAACTAATTTTATTAAGATATTTAAATATTCAAAAAATACGGTAAAAAAAAATGCCAAAGGGAGGAAATATGTATTAATAGGAAAACGGATCATCATAATTTCATTTTTCTATGGTCGAAAAAAAGCCATATTTTCCAACAAAACACAACAGAGCTATATAATAATAATAATTTATTGAATCCTTTAAGATCGAATACATGATATAGGATACGTCAAGAACACAAAAAGGTAGACAAATATTCAAAATACCAAAATACAAAAAATAAATGTCACATATACACAGATATAACCAACATTTTATTTCGAATTTAAAACAAATAAAATGTAAAATATAAATGTCATATATACACAGACAGAACTAACATTTTATCTCGAGTTTAAAAATTCAGAAATGCTGTAGATATTTCTTCAATTTTGATTTGAACAATTTTTGTTTAAAATTTTCCTTAGATCAGTTGGAAGATGGATGAAAAATGTAATTCCTGTATTTGACGGACTGTTCTTGAAGAATGATGTGTTATGAGTCGGAATCCTGACGAGATCTCCGTTTCTTGTGGAATAGTTATGATGTTGGGAAACAGTGTCGTACATATGTTTGTGTTTCAGAAATAACATTATACATTTAAAAATATATATACATGGATATGTTAAGATATTGAATCTTTTAAAATATTCTCTACAGGAATCTCTAATCTAAGATTGAAAATGAGTCTGATGACTCTTTTCTGCAGAATAAATATTCGGTTGGAGTTGCTGGAGCTGCCCCAGATGTTGATATTACCGGAGATGTGGGAGTAGATTACGGCATAATGAATATTGGTCAGTTGAGTTATATCAAAAATATTTTTCAGTTATAGAATGGCATAATAACCACTATTTAACTTTTTACAAACATCATTTATATTTTCTTCCCATCTCTACGAAAGTTCCGAAAAATTTAGTATTTTCAGAGAGATTAATTACATAATCCATCACTCTTACTTGAAAATTTCTTAAAATTTTTTATCTCCGATAGAACTGCATACAGACCGTTCTGTCTGAGTTCACAATTAAATAATTTTTTTCACACCAGGTTGTGAATTCCTTTGACAATATATTCAATTTACCTTGGAGTTCCTCGGGACTGTCAGCATCAGCAGCCAAAGTTGAATCATCAGCATAGTTAAGTGGTAGATCGTTTATAAATAATAAAAAAATCAGTGGACCTGATATGGAACCCTGAGGAACTTCCAGGTCCATAGAATAGAAATCAGGACTATGCTCTTCAATTTTGACAGATATTTTTCTAAGGCGCATGTATGAGACTAACCACGACAGAAAGTTACCACGAAATCCTAAAGAGTAGAGTTTGCTTTCAATAATGTTTGGGTCAATGGTATCGAATGCTTTTGATAGATCGAAAAAGAGTGCTCCAACATATTTTCCTTCATCTATAGAATCGTAAATATATTCAAAAAAGCTGTAGGAAGCACTTTCAATCGACTTTTCTGGACGAAAGCCATGTTGGTACTTTGATAGAATTTCCAATCTGGTTAAGAATGCATACATTTTGTTATAGACACATCTTTCAATAACTTTACCTATCACAGTCGGTACTATTATTGGTCGGAAATTACTTATGGTAGATTTATCACCCTTTTTGAAAATAAGGGGTCACTAAACCTGTTTTTAGGTAATTTGGAAATTCTCCTGACTCTATTGATCGATTTATAATATAAGCTAAAGGTTCAGCAATGTACACAGCCTTACTCTCAATGATTTTGGTTGATATACAGTATATTCCAACTGAGTTAAAAAAATAGAATGTGTTAGTTTCATACAATGAAGTATAATCGTTGAATACTGTCGAGCCGAAGTGTTGCTCTATGGAATTTTTGGTATTGTTTGAGAAAAATTCACCGAAAGCGTATTTTCTACTTTTCTTTGAATTTTTGATGTAGATCTTGAATTTACCTATTTTTTCTCTGGCTATATTCCATATTTGTTTTTGTTTCTGGTGATGACCTGTTTCTTCAATTTTTTTTTGTAAAATGCGCTCTTTTCATTTTGAATTGTTCGTGGATATCCTTTTTTTGATTCCTTGTAGATTTCAGTTATACAGCTATCATTTGAGTCCCTCATCACCCAGAATAATCCTTTCAATTCTTTGCTCATAGAAATACTATCTTTGTTCACCCACTGGTGTGTATTTGAGTTTCTGTTAAAAAAATTTACAACTGTAGGACATGATAAGTCAATGAAATACTGAAGAGTATTTAGGAAAGTCTCATATATTATATGAATATTTTCAGAGCATTCAAAAACTAATATTTTAAAACCTATTTCGATCCCAGACCAGAGACGTTACTGGCTTTTATTTATTCAGACCTCTTCAAACACAAATATAACTCGTGATATATTCGTTTTCTTGTCCTCCAACGTATGGACACACCTTATCATTGGCTTGCGGTCCGTTTTGATTGACTCAGAAGAATCTGATGCAGAACTAGACAGCTATCACTTAAACCCACGTTGACTGTCGTCTGTTTTGATCTTCCGTTTGCCGACGGAGAATGTTAACGAGTATTACACATAATTTTTCATTCCGTTACTTCGCATATACGCTCGTGTTAACAAAGTGAGTTTTTGATTTGCTCTTTATAGACACAGCCTCTGCAATTGAAAATGGTTAAACTAAAGCTAGGCAATGTTTCTGAAACATCAGTGAAGAGGATTTTGAAAACAAATAAATTCCATCCCTACAAAATACAATTTTTGCACCAATTGGTCGGACCGGCGAGCGAGAAGAGCGAGACCATGACGGAAAGAATTGTTGCAAATCCTATTCATTTGTAACACATTTGTTTCAGCTTTTTACCTAAATGGAATTGTAAATACCAGAAATTGTAGATATTGGAGCGATGAGAATCCCAATGAATTCCGCGAGGGACATGCTCAATTTCAGGTGACCACTTTATAGGTCCCATATTCTTAGAAGAACATTTAAATGGCTCCAGATACCTCCGAATGCTGCAAGACACAATCACTCCCAGTATCAATGAGATTGTTGCCCAAAACCCACATGAATTTAACTTGGATGTAACATTTCAGCAAGATCGAGCCCCACCACATTATTTTCGGAAGGTGAGAATTTAATTAGCTCGCTCATTGGAACTCGCACCTCTTGATTACTTTCTTGGGGCTATGTGAAATCCGTAGCTTTTTAGACGGTCTGTGGGTCCTAAGATGAACTGCGTCGCCAATTATTAAAGTGTGCTCAGAAATAACACTTCGAACCTTGGATAATGGTAGGGAATAGTTTACAACCCGACTATTTATTTGTCAAGAAATGCAGGGTAGATATGTCGAAATTATTTTGAAGTATAAATATTTTTTTTAATTATAAGTTAAAATACTTTCATTTTCGGACTCTGTCATACGCTAGTTGAACTATTTAGTTATTTTTGCTACGGTTTCATTTGTACTACTTTTCCGTAAGATCAAACAACTTGTAAAAATGGTACGACGAGGTAAGTACCAAATTCATGGTGGCCATCAGCAGTTAACAACATTAGATATCTTCCAAAAAGTTAGGATAGAAAAGTAAAATCCATTTTGTTCCATTTGTTACGGTTTTCTCAATGAACTGGTACAAAAGCAGTCAAAATATTAATTTACACGTGTTTATATTCCAAAACGATTAACTTTTGTAATATAACATCATTCATCAAACTTGTTTAGAATTCTACGTAGAATCCAAAAATCCAATTATATACAGGGTGTCTCACTGAAAAAAATAACTACTGAGACGCTCAGCTTTTTGAGATACCCTGTTTGTGTTCAATAAAATTTATAATCTATATAATATTAATGAATCTCGATTCCTTGTAAGCGCAAAACGTGAGAACGGCTGGACCGATTTGGCTATTTTTTATGTTCGTAATAGCCCGAGGATGGTTAATACGGAAAAAAATTAGGAACGTTGCCCGGAAATTGAAAAATTCGGGTATACAAGAAATTTGGCGAAGAAAAAGACTATCGAGTCATTTATTACCAAAGAGATAATATCTCATCGGTTACACTCTCGCCTACCAAGCAGAAGGTCACAGGAACAAATCCCGGTCAGGATACATTTATTTTATAAAAACAACGGCTGGACCGATTTGGGTAATTTTTTTTAATGTTCGTAATACCCCGAAAAAGGTTTTTAGGGGAAGAAAGGATTTTTAGAAAAGTTAATGGAAATTTCTTCGTCCTGGAAAATTTTCAGATATATATAATAAAAAAGAATGTATATTTATAACGGGATAACCAACGGAAAAACGGGATAACAGAAAAACAGGATAAGTGAAAGGAAGGAAACGGAATAACGGGTTAATGGGATAACGGGAGAAAGCGATAACGGGAATGGGATACGGGAAACAGTATAATGGGAAAACGGGATAACTGGAAAACAGGATAACGGAAAAACGGGGTAACTGGAAAATTGGATAACGGGAAAACGTGATAACTCGGTAACGGGATAACGGAAAACGGGATAAAGGGAAAACGGAACGGGACACGGACAGAGTCAAAGGCATAACCTTGATGGAACATCACATAAAAACTTAGGAAAAAATAAATTTTAACGGGCGAGTGTTTTAGGATTTTTTTTAAGGATTATAGAAATTTGGACAGGAAAACGTATGTCGGGTCAGCTAGTATGTAAAATAAAGAAGTTACGGGGGGAGACTTTTGGTCCTCACTGTATATAAAATAACTTTGAAAAGAATGGTTGTGTATGGTATATATTCGACTTTTTGTATAGACAACTCTCATTACGCGTAGTCGTATAGTGGGTTGCAGAGGGAATTCATGTGTTCGATGAGAAATCACTATAATTTCTATTGGGTCCGTAGACCTCGAAAAAAGGAGAAAAACGTTCTTAATTTTTCCGTCTTTGTTGCCAGGGGAGCCAACATAATTATCCGTTTGATGACGTTTTTCTATAGGTTTCGTGCACATTTGACAGATTACTTTTCTGCTTGGTTTGTTTTGGTAAAAATATTTTTGCCAACTGCTTGGTTCCTTTCGATGAAAGGTTTTGTGAGAGAGTAAAGTGAAGGATTTTTTATCAAAGTAATTCAACCTGAAGTTCTGGATGAATATTTTACAAAAATACAGCCACGACCTAGAGAAGCCGTTTTAGACCAATAGCAGCAATTATAGTCCATCCAATATCAATTGCAGAAGCTGTTTCTATAGGGAGCAAATAAAAACTCACTTCGCTAACACGAGCTTATATGCGAAGAAACGGAACGAAAAATAATCTATACTACTCGTAAACATTTGATGTCGGCAAACGGTAGATCAAAAGAGCTGATAGTCAACGTGGACCTGAGTGACTGCTGTCTATTCACAAACCGATTCGTCTGGGCCAATCGAATCCGACATAATTGCTCGCAGGTGTGGCTATATGATGGGAGGTCATAAATCACGCGTTATATTTGTGTTTTAATAGCTCTGAAAGATTAAAAACTAGTAGCGTCTGTGGTCTTGGTGTGTGCCGATCGAAATACGTTTTAGGATATTCTAGTTTTTTTTTCTCAATGTATTTGTATAAATAAAAGCTTTTTTCATTTTTCATTATTTATGAAGTATTTTTTAAATCTTAAAATATCTAAATAAAATTAGTTATCTCCGCCACTGCTGCTCACAGGATTTTGCCGCAAGCTTTTCTTTCTTCTGCGATTAATATTGGGAAAACTATACCAAGCATACCTTACCAGCCAACAGGAAGTGACAAACAAAAAATCCTATGATAGCTTGAGGGTCTGGCCAATGTCTAAGCAGAGTCAACAGAATAACATGCTATGATGTGGACAACAAAGCTGATCTGGCAAAATGAATCACTACGTTATAATTTATAGGACCAGAAGCCCACTTTGGAATATCGAAGAGCAAAGCGTAAGAAGTGTTTTCAGACAAATAAAATGACAGAATTAATATGAAATGGTAGAGGACAACTGAACTAGAAGGAATTCATGTAAAACCCATTGAAAAAAGGACGTTGCTGTTAGATCTGAATGGGAAAAATCTGAGGATAATAGCAGCACCACTGAAAAAATATTGTCAACTGTAAAAGCATCTGCACCCAGATGGTTGTGCAGAAACGGTAGAATGCCACTTCTCCAGGACGAAGAAGAAAGAGTAGAGTACATTTTTACTATTCTGTGAAGCGAACAAGATTTAACTTAATGGACTATATCCAGCTGGTGCCGAAAGACTCAGCAATTGAATCTGGTCTTCGTGAAATTGAGGGGACCTACTTCAGTTAACAGAAATTCCTGCTGAAAATTGGATATTTATGTGATTTTTGTAAAGAATCTGAAACCATGATGTTTATTTTATTTGTCATTACGTATTCATCGGGACTCTAGGGATGAACATGACACGTTTTCGTACTCCTATTTGGATTAATATGAATTAATTTTATATGAATGTGTATAATTTTACCGACGCTGTTAATTGTATGCATAATTATTCAAAATGAAACATTATAATGGATGAATTATTCATTCATTTTAAATTAACAGGGAAATATAGGGAAATGAAAAAAAAAATTAGAAAATCCGTCGTCTTTCAGGACACTCGCAATATGACACGAAGTAGATCCACCAGTACATGTCCTTCCTCAGTACTTGCAATGCTATGTTATGGTTGTAGTAGTTCATACCAAAATACAATATTATATACAAACATCAAGAATGGCAATGAATTAATTATTAATTCCTTTTACCAGAATCCAATATAGGTATTCATTTGTTTTCCTGGAGAATTAATTTCTGATATTCCCAAACTTTCTTGGAGTTTTCAACAATGCCACTATAAATATTAATGGTGGTCCTCCTGGCGACAAGGACAGAATCATCAAGAACTTTCCTCTCTTTTTTTCAAGGTCAAGCCAGTAGAAATCTCCACTGACAGAAAACCTGAGGCGGTCATTGTAGGATATCCTTCGCCATAGGGTATTTTTTATAGTGGAAGTATAGTATAGACATAATGTATCGCCACAATATTATCTAAGTCGGTAATTATTTCTATAAGAATTTTGAAAACTGCGCATTTTCTGAAATGCAAAACTATTTTTTGTTGATATTTACATTTCTCTCCTCTATTGTTCCTGGAAATTGCTCCATATAAGAGGGTCCCAGAGAAAGTACCTAACCTAACCCATCAAGGACACATTCAACAGTTTTAGGGAAACATTTGAAAGTATGATATCTTAGGCCAGTCAAAGAAATATGGAAACCGACAGGTCCAGACAAGTAAGTTTGATGATACCATGAAGGTGAAAATTACAAGAGGGACCCCACAGGGCGGAATACTATCTCCATTGCTATGGGACATAGTAGTAATCAAACTGCTGGTATACCCAAACAACCTCTGAACTGATGCAAAACGCACTGAGAAGAATGTATGATAAGAAAAGCCTGATATGGTGAACGAAAGCAAATGGTCCTTCATGGCATGGAGAAGAGCTGTGGAGTGATATCGAAAGTCATGCTCTGGCTATACACCGCGACCATGATACCCACAATCATATATGGCTCTTGTGGTGGCCGAAAATGAACCAGAGACCGACAAAAAACCAATCCAGAGGCTTGCCTGTATCACAGGTGTAGTGAAAAGCACACCAACCTATGCTATGGAAATCATCATGAACCTTCAACTCCTAGACTTAATTGTCATGGAAAAGAAGGATGGATGCATACAGACTCAAACAAGAAGGCAACTGGAGAAATCAATCACAACTTGGGCCTACCGGAATCACTGATGTAGTTCATACTGTAACGTAACTGGATCGTCTTTATTGAAAAATACTCGACTAATTATTGATCGTATACAACACTTCGAAAACAAAACACAATAATGCACTCTGATAATGGCATAGTCAATCACAGATTTACTATTAAAATTCACTTGAATTCGCTAATATGAATTACTACTTGTTGTCCTGCTGTATGGACGACCTTTTATATATCGTCTCTAGCTTCCAGACGCTTCTATGACCTGTTTGTCGATTGGTGGAAACATCGAGATCATCCGAAAGAAAAGCCCAGTGTGACGTTGGCGAGTCAGTGGTCACATTCCTAGAATTCCGTGTTTGCTTCGGTAATCCCCGACTGTAACATCGTCTGGCGGTGCTATTAACATTTGAATAAAAAGTGGCATGTCGTACTTATTTTCGTAACAATTCTCCCCCCCCCCCCAAATATTGTTCATCCCGATGAAAATCCATTGGATCGTCATGATAGGGTTTCAGTCTTTCCAGTTGAACGAACTTCATCTTAGTCCTAGGGCTGTGATGGATTGTGTAAACGACATCATTGATCCTTTTCTTCACCTTGTTCAGACCTTCCCAAAACACCGTTTGGAGGACACACCTTTCTTTCTATCCTCCTGAATTAGGTTTCAAATCCTAACGAGTTTTCATTCTGTCACCGTATCAATCTCTTCCTAGTTGTTTCGTGGATTTTCAACATGCTGTCGTCCCTCAGTTTGTCTGCATAGTCCTGCACCCCAACCAGTCCTTTTGATGTTTTTCCACTACCTTGGGAAAATGCTGTTCCATAGTTCGGTTGAATTTTTCAACAATGACATCTAACTGGTCTTGTTGATACCCATCAGCTCACAAACTTTATTGAATAACTTCGACTCGAAATTCCTTCCTTGGTAGGTATGTAGCTCCATCGGTACTCCAAATTTCGATAACATGTTGCCAACCAATAACCATTTGCTGAAATAGTACATGGCAACAAGGATGTATTTGTCCATCATCGGTCATAGAAAATAGTCCAGCTACAATGGTAATCCGTTCAATTTCCGTTCAATTTAATCCACGGACCTTCAGTAGCACCCTTGGGACCTTTCGTAGCACCGTTGGGACCTTTCGTAGCACCGCACATCTTCTCCACCAGCTTTCTACATCGTCTCGACACTGAACCCAGTAGAACCTCAACCTGTTCTTGTCCAAAGTATTATTGACTCCCAGATGTCCTTCTGATTCACCTTCATCAATCTCTTTCAAGACTTCACCTATCCTATTTCTGGGCAAAACCAAACGGGAGATTGACTACTTCCCATCAACTAACTCCCATAGTCGTAGTTTTAGTAGCCCATTTTCTACAGGTGAACCCATTGTGCCTTGAAAATGGGATCTCTGTCCGAAATATATCTCCAGGAGGGTCTGCCAGTTCCGATTCTTTCCAATGTAGAAAGTTCCCAATGTGTGCGGTGTTCCATTCGTATTCAGTTAACAGTCTAGTTCGTCTAATATCGGTAACTCCTTCATGGCATTGAATCCACTGACAATGTTTACAGGCTTCTGAACACGGTCTTCCGAATTACTTTGCAAGTCGTCCTGGGCGATGTTTGATTTTGAAATGATACTGGTTTAGCTTTTCTATCCATCTAGCTATTTGTCCTTCTGGGTTTTGCAACTCCAGCAGTCACTTCATGGCCGCATGATCGGTCCTAATGAAAAACTCATAATTACGGAAGTGATCTACTGCCTTGACTATCGCTAGAAGCTCCTCCCTGGTGACAAAGTCATTCCTTTTGGGCTTAGACATCACCCTACTGTGGTATTCGATGACTCTTTCCTGATCAGCTTGGACCTATGATAACACAGCTCCAAATCCGGTATTGCTAGCATCGGTCTCATGTCAACTTATATAGGAGAGCATGAGTTGACATGAGACCGATGCGATAACTGTGATGACACAGCACAAATCCGGTGAAACCAATACGATCCTTCCACAAAACACAGGCCTAGGAAGCTTCACACCTCGTGTTTATCTTTTGGTCTCGGCCAGTTTCGAATAACCTTTATTTATTTATTTGGATTCCTTCTGACGATAATGTGTGGCACAGGAAATCCACTGACTAGGGAGCACTTCTGAAGATTCAGACTGAGGTTGGCATTTCTTAAACGTCCAAAAACGGCGACGCAAAGGAGGACGCTACTGAGAGTAGCAATGGCAGACGCTATTAATGTAATTACGGCGATCCGACCTATTGACCTCCCGGTGAAGGGATTAGATTAGATGCTAGGCTCAACGTTAATAAAAATTCAAAAAAGAGGAGAGAAAGAGAATAATAGAAGGGTGGAACACCAAAACAAGTAAGGCACTATGGGCAAAGTGCTTGATTCCTAATATCGAAAACTGGGTACAAAGCGGGTTCAAAATATCAATCTTCTTCACAACACAGGCACTCAGTGGGCATGGTTGCTTTAAATCGCATTCGGCGAGGATGAGGAAATCACAAGACAGTAAATGCCCATACTGCCTGGAAAAAATGACGATCCGGAGTACACATCACACATTTACATTTTGAGAATGCAATACCACATGACATGAAATTATTAATAGCCATTTCATTTTCTTGATTTTTAATAATGATAATTTTTGCTCGAAAGCTGTTTACTAAAGTACCACCATCTAATCCAAATTCTTTGAAATTATTTTGGATAAGAATACGCAAACCTGAAGTACCTTGGCCTCCTACAGAAATTCTATTTGATATTTCCTTTTATTCTTCAGATGGAATCTTCAATTGAGCCTTCCGCTACAGAGTTACAGACTTTTTAACTTTAAAATATCAGACCCTGTTTCAACCCAAAAGGGAGGCCGAATTTCTAAAATGATGACTTTTCCTATAGCATTTGGTAATTGTAGATACTGTACAATAAGTTATGGCATTTTTCCAAAAATATCGATGAATATTTTCCATGGGATAATTGATAAAAACGTTTGATGATTACATTGAAAGGTCGTAAATTCAAGTATTTTCGAATGAGCTGTACACTGATGAAAGAGGTTTAGTGAAGATAGCAAAATAAGTTTTGCTGATACGCTGTTGCTGCTGTCCCTAAATATTTCAGTTATGGAAACAAGTAGGTTGTATCAACAACTAAACACATTCAATAACGGTAGTTAAAAAATCACCAACAAACTTGGTTGAATTCCCAGTGGTCCAACTGAAATATCAGTCATGAGTCATAAACACTAGGTTTTGAATAGACATTCTAACAAAATACAGCCCAGTATTATCAGCAAGATATTTCTATTTGTGAGGGTTCGGTTATTCAGTATCAGGTGACGTTCAAGCTATAAACTTGTTTTGGTTTGAATAAACGATAAAATTACCAAATCGATATATAAAGACGTATTTTTTTTACTTATGCTCAAAAACATGAGTAGTCGATAATTTGAAAGGTTTTTTTCTAGTAGCAATATCGATATAATTTTTTTAGATATTTAGAAAATTTATATACCTACTAATGGGATAGTCGGAGTTGAGACATGTTAATTTGCTTTTTGTTTTCAGTAGGTACCTAATAGTACCTAGTGATAGAGGATATACTGATACTTCTAACATTTCTACATTTTTATTTAACAGTCATCTGATGGAAATGGAGATATTGAGTACAATGACTTTCTGAAAATAATGAATAAATGTCTACCTACATTTATTTAAAAATAAAATGTTGTTGCCGTATGTGTAAGATTATGAGTAAATTAATACGAGTTGGCAACCTTGTTTGCACCCAGGTAGATAGCCGCCAACGACTGGCAGCGCAGCGTAGTGCGTTTAAAGTGAATTATCAAAAATATCGAGGACGTTATTTTATTTAACGGATGACCGGTGTAAAGAATAATCGTTTGTTTTCCACAATATTTTGCCTTTGGATTTTCTGAGTATAGATTCATAAATAGAAAACTTTCTGATGTTTCGGGATTTGGAGGAACTGGTGGATCTGTGGAAGGGCGAGTGAGTACATTTCAAAGTTTTAACCTCCTTGCATTCATTATTGCGTTGTTAACCTTTCGTTGGAAAAATCATGTAAATACTGGGGAAATTCGTATGTGTATACTATAAGCTATCCACGTACGTAACCAGTGACTTGAAGTGCAACAGAATACCATTAACAAGACATCAACTGAGTGAGGTTAAGAATGCTGTTGGCGTATTCATAAAGCGACTGTGTAAAGATAACACATTCATTCAGACCCTGGAAAACACGTATCGGCTGGCGTGGT
Source organism: Gonioctena quinquepunctata (assembly GCA_018342105.1). Classification (NCBI taxonomy): domain Eukaryota; kingdom Metazoa; phylum Arthropoda; class Insecta; order Coleoptera; family Chrysomelidae; genus Gonioctena; species Gonioctena quinquepunctata. The sequence continues at coordinate 74,409 of JAFIRS010002948.1, forward strand.
GAAAATTTTAAATGAAAACTGGATGTCTTCGAAAAAAAATAGAGGAACTAAAAACTGAACTAGCCTCGGCGAAAAAACATCAAGATGAAGAAATATCAAGAATAAATGTAAAATTTAATGAAATGATAAAAAGAGGAGATTCCGAGGGGAACTCCATAAATATAATGACTAATCACAGTCAATGGAATTAAACGAAGGGAAAAGAATATACTGATATTTGGAATTCCAGAAAATGTATCAAATCTCTCCGAATATATCACAAACCTGATTAACGCCTTAGGAACTAAAGTGACCTTATCTGCAGATGAGATAAAAATTTTCAGATTAGGAGCGATTGTACAGGGTGATTCAAACAAATGTAGACCTGTTAAGATTACAATTCCATGCGACGGTATGGTTCCTTCCTTCATCGCACCTAATAAAAACTCAAATCGATTGAGGTTTATAAACATTGTATACGAGGCCAGAACAAACTGTGCTACAGCGCGAGAACTACAAGATCATTCTGAGCCAGCTGAAGGAACACACGCGTAATGGAGACATTGATTTGGAGATCAAATACAAAAATTGTCTTCCTACAATTATATCTAAAAACCAAAAGTATCATCCAGCAGAAACAACATTTGCACTAAAAACTTTCCATTTTCTACCAAAACTGCAGAAGCCTGAATACCAAAACGGAAAGAAATTCTATCAATTTCCCACAACGTCACCGCTGTTATCGAAAGTTGGATCAGGGCGGTGTGCTCAACAATAAACTCTTTCCAGGAAACTATACTGTTTACTGGAAGGACCGCGAATATGGATCGAGGGGCGGGGGTGTCATACTTGTGGTAGATAACAATATCTGCCACTCCGAACAACATAACTTGGCGTTTCCTGTAAGAAGAGCCGACTCATTATGCGTAAAGATGTTCAACCATCCTAAGAAGGCAACTTATCTGATTGTAGTTTACATTCCCCCCAACACAAGTTTTGACGAGTACGATGTACTATTTGAATGTATTGAACATTTTTGCGAATCTCACCATACCATAGTACCTGGCGATTTCAATATAACTGAATTAGCTAATTTTTATGACACAAGAGCTGAGTCTACTCTCCTATCAAGATATAACAACTTCATTAATATTTGCGATTTCATCCAAAAAAATGAAATCAGAAATGTTAACAACAGGATACTGGACCTGGTACTATCACCAGGCGACGATGATTGCAATGTCAGTCTACATAACGATCCTCTAGTAGTTATAGACCCTCACCATCCCGCTCTTATTATCAACACACCCTTATTACCAAGTGAGCAAGAGGTTTGTTTGTGGTAACTTGATTACTATCGTTTCGGAAGTCCATCGTCTCAATGTATTTTAAAGGTTTTCAAAGACGTTTCGAATGCTTTACTATCGTCTTCAGGTGAATATGAAGTATTCACCTGACTCTTTAAGACGATGGACGTCGACATATAATGACAGAGGTGTTTCTATCAAGAAACTACCAATTAAAAACTTCAAGAGTAAATTGGAATATACAGAGAGTGTACTTCTCTAAAGGAATGTCGTTCACACAAGTATCCAATCTGGTTCTCCGCATCAATAATTCGTCAGCTGAAAGTGAAATATCTGAAGATGTATAGGCGAAACAGGTATTTATATTTTAATATGTTCGAAACGAGCCAAACGCACAGTAAAAAACGAAATAGACGTAGCACATAAAATGTTCATTGAAAATTCCGAAATTTCCCTCAAAAAAGATCCTAAAGCTTTCTGGAACTTCATAAATTCCAAAAAGAATAAATCTCGCACACCCGGTCTAATGAAATATGAAAATAAATCCTTTGCCTCAGCGAAATCAGTTATGGATGCATTTTTCCAAAATATTTTGAAAGTGTCTATCTTCCCCCGAGCAATGACAATATCAACATTACTCATGCAATAACCCCAGCCAGTACCTAACATCAACTCCATCACCCGAGCTCAGATCCTAAGGACGGGAAATAAATTGAAAAACAAATTAACATGGGCCAGACAATATCCCAGGTAAGCCCGTAAAAGACCACATAGAACTATTTCTCACCTTTTATTTATTTTCAATATGATCATAAAAACAAACAATTTTCCAAACCCATCCGATATTTAAATCCGGAGTGCCTAACGAAGAAACAAACTTACAGACCTGTTGTAATTATATCAGTCTTCTCAAAATGAATCGAGATTATACCTTCGAAGATGATATACGAACACGTTCGTCGGTCGTTCTCGTAATTTCAGCACGAATTTTGTCAAATGTCGGAGCACTGCAATTAACCTGTGCACATTCACTCAATAGGCCTTTTCATTTAGATTATTTTTTAAGGCGCATGCGCTCGTTTTGAGACCCAAAGTCTGATTGGCTATTGGGAAAGTGAATAGCCATTGGTTAGTTTTGAAATAACAATTTGAGATTGGCTTAGTTCAAAATTAGCGGTATTTTCACATTATCACTAAAAATGACCTGATACATTGGCGTTCGAAACTTTATTTGTAGGTTAAGTACTTATTACCTATTTTATACCGCCAAAAACCTTTCATTCGTAGATATTTTTTAATGGTGAGTTTTCTTCTCCATGTAAATTCAAGTCAACTATCCATAGAAAAACTCAAAAATATTTTATTTTCCTAAAAAAAAAATCGCCTTCAATGCCCTTGGGTCTGACAGGTAAACAAAGTTAGTCATTTGTCATCTAAATGAAAAAGCCTATTTGTTTCTAGTGCACTCGATACCAAAAAACAGGTTGTCGTAATCTACACGGATTTCAGCAAAGCTTCGACCGTGTTTCTCATCAACAGCTGTTAATAAATTACCAACTTTTGGAATATCACAATCAATTAGAGAATTACTGAATTCATATTCAGTGGATAGGCGTTTATTCGTTGAAAACAAGGGCGTGAAATCGTATACTTTTTCAGCAACTTCAGGAGTTCCCCAAGGATCGAATTTAGGTCCACTGTTATTCCTCCTAATTGTTAATTATGTCTGCTAGTCTATACAATCACAGAAATTACTATGAGCGGATGACATGAAGATATTCAGAATTATTGATGATGAGTCGGATTGCATATCTCTACAAAATGATATCAATGCACTCAATATTTGGTATGCAGAAAACAAATTATCTCTCAATGATGGAAAGTGCAATGGCATGACGTACACCAGAAGAACGAATTCAATAGATTATTTGTATACAACCTCTAATATGCATCTTTCCCGTCTCACTTAGTTCAAAGACCTAGGAATATTGTTCGACAGCAAACTTATATTTTCATTTCACATTGATACTATCGTATCTAACTCAACCAAATCGCTGGGATTTCTGATGCGCAATTGCAGAGATATAAAATGGCTAGATGCTCTAAAAGCTGTTTATAATTCCCTTGTGAAGAGTAAACTCAGTTATTGTAGTTCTGTGTGGAATCCAAATATGAGAGATTCATCGCTGCCATTGAAAGAGTGCAGAGTTTTTTTCTCAGTTATTGTTTTATGAAAAAACACGGAGTCTATCCCACGAGAGGTTACAATTATGACCTCCTTTTCAATGAGTTCAAGTTTGAGTCACTTTGCAAAATTAGGAAAATGAGTGATCTCACATTCATTTTTAAAATCATTCCAACCTTATTGACTCCAATACGCTACTGTCATTCACTAATTTCAATGTACCACGTTTAACTCTAGATCTAATTTGACATTTCACTCAAATGTACCAAACTCTTTTCACCACTTTCACTATCCCATTAACACAATGTGTAGACAAGATAATAATTTATGTAATGTAGACATATTTTTCTTGAACATAAATCAATTTATAAGACAGTTACATGTGACTTTACCTAATTAACTAACTTACCATTAGTATAAATTATGTACTTCCTGTAAATGGGTTAGCGCGCTGGTTCGAACATAACATGCCAATGGCGCATCATTTTTTTAATTTGTTTATATACTCATATTGGGCGAAGATTATATTATAGATAACATATTAGAAACATGAATAATTGGTGTAACTATTTTCTTTTCAGTTATAGAAACAGCATTCTTAGGGTATGTACTACCCTGAGGACAAATATCATTTTGAGGGGCTACAGTGTTGACAAATTTAGTATCCGCAATCCCATATTTAGGAACTATAATTGTTCAATGAATTTGAGGTGGATTTGCGGTAGATAATGCAACTTTAACTGATTTTTTACTTTTCATTTTATTGTACCCTTTATTGTTGCAGAATAGTAATAATTCACTTATTATATTTACATCAAACTGGGGCAAGAAATCCTCAAGGGACCCAAAGTAATATTGATAAAATACCCTTTCATCCTTATTTTACATTTAAAGATTTAGTAGGAATATTTATTATAAGATTTATTTTAGTTTTCTTAACATTATCTAATCCATATTTATCAGGAGGCCCTGATAACTTTATTCCGGCTAATCCTTTAGTAACTCCAACAATCCATATTAAAAGAAATAAAAAAATAAAAAATGCAGTATTATTGTAGAACAAACATAAGTTCCTACCTAGTTTCGAAAAACAATCTATTGGCAACAGGTGGCTTCGAAGTGGTTTTTTTGGCCGTGTTTAGAAACACGCTAACACGGATTTTGTCTTTAGAATTCTTCCACTTGAAATGCGTTATAAATATAATGTCAAGGTTTCACGTGGATCTTCCAGCATTTATTTATGATTAATCCATACTAATGTCGCGTTGTGCATTCCCTTGTGATCAGTCCACGATAATTTTGACGCCGGATTTTTATTTTTATTTTTCTATATTACCCTCTATAAACACAATCTATACTTACACTTATTCCCTAATTTTCAATACATTCAGACATATAAAACAGTTATTTTAAAGGGGCGTATTTTGTTTACTTTTCAAAGGGTGAATTTGTTGAAATATAGTAGTTGAGAGTTTCAGTAAAAAAAATGCGAATACGATATAAACGGTGGAATAGGGATTCTCCAAACAAAATTAGCGAGAATTAAATTCGCTAAATCTGGACTCACAGGTAAATTGACGCATTTCGCATGGAGGAATTCTAAAAACAAGATCCATGTTATCGTGGTTTAGACAGTGTCTGCTTTTTAACGGCATTACACTATGATTAATCTTTTTTTTTTCAGAGCAACATATTGATTTCTGGAGTTTATAGCTATATAGCCCATTTCCTGTCCATGGACATGGGAATAACAAGACTCATGTAACTTATTGTAGTATATTCTCAGTTAATGTCTATGAAACAATTTTTTTATCAAAAAAACTAATTTTATCCCAATAATAACCTTTTTTTACATTGAATCAAATTAATATACCTCAATATGGTTGATCACATCATGTATTTATATATAGTAGAAGCATTTGCTAGCTTTTATTTATCTGGCCCAATACCTTTATATCGAACATCAAATTGTAATATCTATTTTCCGACGAATCAACTTTTTGTTTAAACGGTACCGTGAATACACAAACTTGTCGTTATTGGGCAACAGAAAATCCCAATTGGACGATTGAAGCTTATACCAATATCCCCAAAAAGTAACTTGTGGCTGGGATTCTTAGGAACATATTTTTTTAGGTACTGTGACGGTAGTTCCACATTTAACTTAACATTTCCAGACATTAATCAACCTGGTCGAATAGTTTCTACTATTTGGTTCCATCAGGATGGAGCAGGTCCACATTATGCCAGTGGTTAGAATTTTCTCAATGAAACCTTTCCCAATCGCTGGATTGGACGACGCGGGTCAGATTGAATGGCCTGCTAGGTCCCCAGATTCAACTCCCATGGACTCTTTTCTCTGGGGCTACTCTACAGTTAAGTGTTCATAAATCGACCTACCAATTTGGAAGACCTTAAAGAGATAATTCAAACTGAAATTCAACGAATTACCTAGATATGTTGTCAAACTTAACCCAAGAATTCATCAGACGTCTTGGATATTGTCAACTAACCCAAGGGAGCTCAGTTCGAGCATTTGTAGTATTATTTATTTATTTTTACTACTTACTTATGATATTTTCATTGCAAAATAAATAATTAAATGAATGTTAAGAAATATGAACACTGGTTTCCTTCATACTCAGTTACAGTAACTTGAAGTGTTACATATGACGTATGTGGTATGGTAGAAAAATATGAGCTTTCAATTTTTGATATAAAATATACCGTTTCAATAAAAAAAAACTATGACGTCATATCTTGTAAGATGGTGGGGCAAAATAATATAAAGATGGAAACTAAAATATTCACACTTTATGAACGCAATGTATAACTTAAACAAGCAAATTAAGTGTATCTGTCATAATGATTTTCTACAAAAGACGCAAAGTAAAGCGGCCATGAAGTAAATGCGGCCGTGAAGTTAATACGGCCAAAAAATTACACTTTAGGGACGCTGTTAAATCTGTTTTGTTACACTCGCCTAAAAAAATAATTTGCTGGGGGGTGGCGCACCAAAATCGTTACTCAACCTGTCCCCACGATGATTGCCCGTAAATGATCAGAATATAAAACTATCAGAACGCACAAAGCTAAGAAATAACAACGTCAAAACATAACAGTATTAGAATCGGAAAACATCAGAATCGCATTTGATCAGAATCAAGAACATAAGAAAGAACTCCATCAGAATGAAATTCATCAGAAACGTACAATGACAAAACATAACATCATCAGAATCGAACAATAGCATGATATAACTTTGTCAGAACGTACTTTTGTCAGAACCGGACATCATCAGAAACGAACATAGTCAGAACCGGACATCATCAGAAATGCACATTATCAGAACCGTACATCATCAGAAATCGAACATGAGTCAGAACTGGACATTATCAGAAGCGCACATCATCAAAACCGTACATTATCAGAATCGTATATTATCAGAACCGTACATTATCAGAACCGTACATCATCAGAACCGCACAAATCAGAATCAGTAATCGTCCGAAAGCAGGGATTCAAACGACAAATATTAGTTACGCTACTTTGTCATAGATGGTGTTACCTCTTCAATAAATCAGAAATGGTGTGGGAAAATCATTGTAAAACACGTGTATGAGAGGCCAATCAAGTAATTACGACTGAATTTGATTGATCTGTAATCCAACAGTAGATGTCATGGTATAAATGACCATCAGTGATTGAATTTTAAATCCAACACGTTTTCCAAAATATTAAATTGCTTATGCGAAATATCATTTTGTTTGATGAATTCCCTGTACCACAGTTAGATGAATATTTTCTGATTTATTGAAGAAATAACACCATTATGACGAAGTAGGTAAATAATGTTTGTCGTTATAATTCCGAATGACAATGAATGATATTGTACGTTTCTGATAATGTACTATTCTGATATTGTGCGGTTCTGATAATGTATGGTTCTGATAATGTCCGGTTTTGACAATGTTCAATTTTGATGATGTCCGGTTCTGATTGTGTTAATTCTGATGAAGTTCAGTTCTGACAGAAGTTCGTTCTATAATGTCCGGTTCTGACAATGTTCGTTTCTGATGATGTCCGGTTCTGACATGTTCGTTTCTGGGATGTCGGTTCTGATTGTGATAATTCTGATAAAGTTCAGTTCTGATAATGTCCGTTTCTGACAATGTAGTTTCTGATGATGTCCAGTTCTGATACCAATTCATTCTGATGAAGTTCTTTCTGCTGTTGTTAATTCTGATGGAATGCGTTTCTGACGTTTTCCGATTCTGCTCCTATTATGATTTGACGTTGTTACTTTCTGACCGTGTTATGTTTTGACATTGTTCATTCTGATACAATACGGCCTACCCCCACGATCGTTACCAAACGATAACTACTACTACGGTCCTGGCATCATCCCCTTCACAATCCCGACATGCAATCAAGATCGAGCGCCCGTGTGTTGTGAGCAGTGTTGTTCCTGGATCGTTTATTTTGGTGCGTTATTTGTCAGTTAAATAGTGCACTTTTGATATCAATAGTGCACATTTTTTGTAATAGATTGTGATAGTAAAATATTACCAATTCCACGCATGCGCAGGAAAATATATTAGATGGTGAGGCCCTCTGTCTTTTTCTTTTTACTTATACGTGACAGTGATGCCAGACTGCTGCAAGGATTAAGGCTGGATTTCCATGAATGCGTGATGTAAGTCACGTTTAGATGAAGTGATTTACGTTTAAATATCAGTATTCTTCTGTCAATATCAAATACATACAATTAGCTTTTTGAAGATTTTAGAAATAGGTATCATTTTAAAAAATTAAACCGAACACTTCGAACAAAATATATCTCAATGAAGTTGAAAAAAAAAAAAAAAAAAACTAAAAAAATAAAAAAAAACAATATATAAGATAATAAATAAATACAACCAAAAATTAAACTGGAAAAAAAAAAATGAACAAAAAACTGAATTTACATAAGCATATTGAAACAAATGTTAATCTGGTAGTTCTTCAGAATTTATGGCAGTTTTGGTATAGTTTAATTCTGAGAAAATTATCTCCGCTGCTGCAGACGAATGGAGCAAAGCTAATATACTGTTGATACGATTATCATAAATTTTGTCATCTTTGCAATGTTACACCAGAAATCGGAAATATCCATATTTGGAGTACACTGTGGTATGTTAATTTCTGACAAAAGCTGCCACTGAATATTAGCGGCCTCAATGTCAATTTCTATATTTGGAAAAAAAAAACTCAATTTTCTCGGTGTCGGTAGTAATACTGTCATTTAACTGATTTTCAGGACCACGGCTATTTGTAGTCGAGGTACTACTATTAATTTCAGGTTCAGGAGCATTTTTAATCAGTCTAAAACCGATCCTGGACTAAATGAGATACAGAAATACTAACTACAATTCCAATTGGGTTACAACTCACTTATCCATGTCGACTGTTCATTTAGTTAATAATATAATAATTTATATAAACAAAAACAATACAAAATACAAGTCACAATTGACAACAATGGCAACTGTCAACTTTTAATACTGACATTCGACTGTCGGACACTATTTGACATAATTTTTATTTCTTCCACTTCTCAATAGTCAGTAACTTTCGACAGATTTTATATTTCTTCTTCTCAATCAATTTTTGGTAGCCAATTTCGATGAAAATGAAAAGGTGCACTTTTTGGAGGAAATAAGAAAAGTGGTGCCGCAGTGCGCACTTAGTTCAAAAAGGGCGTCAAATTGCACAATCGTGCAGCCAGGAACAACACTGGTTGTGAGAGCAACTGTTTCTCTCGTGACGTCACGTCCCATACCGAGTTTGCTCTTCGGCCGTGTTGCCGTCGTCGCTGCGTCGGCCAACAAGATTTATTTTCAATAAACAAATATATCATATTTGTTTGAAGATAACTTGATATGAGTTTAATTAACGAACACTTATTATAATGTCTGTTTACGGCAACGATTATAGTGATTTTTTTGGTGTGTGGTGTGTGGTTATATCATTTTGAGCAGTGTAGGGCCTTATAGAATATTAATCAATTGAAGGGTCATGAATGACAGATACGCTGAGATGTTGGTAAGGATGTGTTATTTGCCCTTTATCATCTAAACGCCGTCTGTTCATTCAGAATCATTAATTAATTAATGTGCTAATGGCAAAAGATGTCGATGACCCTTCGGTGACATTTTGTATGGAGGTGGCCAGATTCACGGAATTATGAACATTTCCTTCGTGATTTCAATTGGATCTGGATCTATCTACACAGAAGAGACGGTCACCTGGGTCATATCTTCTAAGACAATTTTGAGAGTGTATCATGTAAGTATGAAACAGAGGTGAGAGGTGATTCACCCACTCACCTATATCTTCAGTTTAATTGTGGCAGGCATGCACTTTTTTGTTTCTCGTTCAAGTCGCCTGACTGTCCATGTCTTGGTGTGTATTATAAAATGTGGTTTTATGGGTTATAAAACTGAACCGTTTGAGGTGATTAGACTTATTTACTGCACCTACCAAATCACAGGTAAGACTGGTGAAGGGCAGGGTTGTACTGGCGCGGGACTCGTATTTACGCTCACACAGAAAACAGAGACTACGAAATACTTTAATGAAAGTGGCTATTCGAAAAACCCTAGTGAATCCTTTCTATTTGCGTTGTCAATAGATTTGTACTTTTATATTTACGTTGGATCTTCCAAGAAAAAGGAAACGTGCTCAGATATTTATTTCCAAAAAGACCAAATAACATTGAAGATATCTAATCAATAAATGAAAGTATATTTTTTTCTAATTTTGACATTTGAATTGTCACTTTTCAAAACTCGTTGACGTTACCAAATGTCTTACTTTTCATCACTAGTTGCGAAAAGTCACATTTTTCGCAACTTGTGAAGAAATAGTCGTTTATGTAACAAGTACGCAAAATGAGGCTTTCGTGGACGAATCGTAATGTTTGCGGACGAGGCGCCAGCCGAATCCGTAATATAAAGCTTTGTGATGCATACAATGTTTTTTGTATAGGCTTTCCAAAGAATGTTTCATGTAGGAACTATGATTTTATTTCTATCAATATGCAAATATATTTTTCTACGATAGTGCAAAAAGTTACTACTTTTTGCACTATATACTGTGGCAAAAGTTAAACTTTTTTGCACTAGTGCAAAAAATACTTTGATACTCTATTGATTACGAGTTTAATCTGAAGATAATATTTTTTCTTGTAGATCGTATGAACATGGTAACTATAGGTACTTAGGTACCCTTAAATTTTCCTGAAAACGTTACTCTTTGACATTTAAAGGAAATAGTTATTTGTTTTACTAGGTAGCAAAGTCGTAGATTGACTGCCGCTGCTGATAGTTCATAGCCGAGCGTAGCGAGGCTAGGAATTTAGCTAAGGCAGTCAATCTACTTTGCTGCCGAGTTGAACATATAATTTTTTCTCCGATTGTTTATAATGATATATGTAGGATATTGTATTTGCAAATTATTACAATTCCCACAATCTTTTTATTTTTCCTGTCGTGATAAATTAAAACAAAAGGCAAAAAATAATGTGTTAAATTTGTTGCCTCCAGAAATAAGGAGGTGGCAAAAAATATTGAGTTAAATTTGTTGCCGGAGAAGTCTCGGATGAAATATGAAGGAAATTATAAACGATTTATGGATTATTGCATGGAGAAAAATGCGAAGACTTTTTCGGAGAATGTATTACTTGCTTATTTTGCTGGATTATCTAAAACAATGAAGAGTTCTACACTTTGGTCTGTATATTCCATGTTGAAGGCAACTATGAATGTTAAAAATGGCGTAGATATAGGAAGATATTTGAAGTTGCGGGCATATTTAAAACGGGCATCCGAAGGCTACAAGGCAAAGAAGTTCCGAGTTTTCGAAAAACAAGATATTACAAACTTTATACTGGATGCTCCAGATGATGAATATTTATTAGCAAAAGTGAGTTTTAAATAAGATATTTATACGATAAAGTAAAATACTTATAATCCATTCTTTTAGGTTGTATTGATTTTTGGAATTGCGGGTGCATGTCGCTGCGACGAACTATTGAATTTAAAGTTAGAAAATATTGAAGATATGAACAATAAACTATTGGTATCCCTATTGAACACGAAGACGAAGAATTCGAGGTCTTTCGTAATAATGGAATATTTAGATGTTGTTAGAAAATATATAGCTCTTCGGCCTGCTGAATTAAAAGACACAAGATTTTTTTTTAAATACGTTAAAGGTAAATCCGTAAAGCAATTTGTTGGTATCCATAAATTTGGTAAAATACCTCAAGAAATAGCTGTCTATTTAAAGTTGCCGAATGCTAAATAATATACGGGACACTGCCTCCGTAGAAGTTCTGCCACTTTACTTGTAACAATGTTGAAAAGACATGGTGGGTGGAAATCCTCTATAGCAGAAGGGTACATTGAGGATTCAATGGCAAGTAAAACCAGTATTTGTGAAAAAGTTTTGACAAATGTAGGAACTACTTATGAGGCGAATCAAACTGGTAATATAGTGAATGTGAAAAGATCGATATCTGAGGAAAGAAAAGGTGGCCTATTTATTCAAAATTGTAGTAATTTTACTATCAATGTTAATAACAACTGAAAATATGTTTTTTCAAATTCTTGTTAAAAGTATTATGTAATAATTGCTAATGAATGTTTTTTTTTGTCAAAAAATGTCAAATGTTTTATTCCCATTGAGAATAATTATTTTGCTGCCTAGGCAGGAAAAGTAATACTTTGCTGATTAATATGTGTCTGCAAAATTAATATTTGCTGTCAATGTTCTGGAGTAATGCTATTTTTCCTAATCTATGTAAGAATATCAAATAAATGGTAGTAATGAGAAGCAACTTGAAATTTTACTTTTCACAGGTCTAACAACGTTATTCCATTATATTTCGAAATTTAAATTTCAAAATTGATCTTAAGCGTTCTAACTGGAGTCTACAAGTCTAGCTAAAATACTCTATTAGGATTTTATGTGTTTTTCAATAGGCATAAAGTGCCCAATTGTAGGTCAGAGACCTTTAAATGTATTTTCCTATTTTATTATACACCGAGTCCCAAAAAGTATGCAACAAATGGAAAACTTTTTGATTATTGATTTTACAAAAAAAAACCTGATAAAAGTTTTCAACATACCGAAATAATTCCTTGAAAATATTTCATGTCATCAAATTAACTACCTATTCAGATTTCCAATATCGGAAAGATACTCTTGTATTTATTCATGAGTACCTATCTCTCTGATATTCAATATCTGAATAGTTCACTAGATGACAAGGATTATCGAAAAAAAACTTTACATGATTTTCTGAGTTTCTTGATAAGCACCAACTTTTTTCTACAATATTTTTCAAAATAATAATAAAGTTATCTCGAAAATCAAGCAAATTTGGACATGTTTATATGGACTTGCTAGTCCTAAAATAAGTCATCCTTCAATATTCATTTTACAGAGTTATTATTCGAATAGTTGTGTTCAGTTCAAGGATATGAAGTATGAGTGACAGTAACGAGTTTATTGTGAGTTATCTAAGATGTCTAAAAACCATGGTGTATTCACTTATACCTGTAAAATATTGGGACAAACTTGATACCAGCCCACTTGATAAAGGGAGTTATCTAGAGTTTCAGATGGCGCCGACGTCGTTTCTTGTCATAATTCAGTAAACTGCAATTACAGACCACACAGGGTGTTTTTGTGATTTGTGTCTCTGATCCGTTCTGTGATTGTGCTTTTGTCGCCTTTAAGGTTATGTCAATTCGTTGTGAAATATTTTGAGGTTGATCAATCGATGTAACATATTTTAGAACAAACTATTCCATCTACTTTGTCAGTGTTATATAGAATTGTCGAGTGGTGTTCCGGAATAATTCTAATTATGAACCGTACCTATTTATTTTGTATGGTTAATTTTCTATTGATACGGCTCCACCGAATTGGTACTTATGTATTTCTGTCCCTGTTTGCTCATGATGAAAATCTTATGATGGAGCGGATAATGATTTTATGAAGTGCTGTTAATTTACATACAGATACTTAATTTTGCTTTCAAACCAATAAAAGTACGGGAGATGCAATCTCTTTCGCTTTATGAAAAATCTATATTCTAGACTGAAGGAAGTGATTTGCGACATATCTAAAGCTTTTGACTGTTACGTAAGCTTCATCTCTACAGCTTCAGAGGACGAAGCTGCAGTTGGTTCGAATCCTATCTGAGTGGAGGAACCTCTCAGCTTTTGGACAAATTAAGAGTTGTTCACTATTTTGGCAGACAACACGAGAACTCAAATTACCTTCATATAGCGGAGTAAAAATAGCTTAAAAGCATGCATTTTTTTGGAATCCTGGAGGACTTCATGGATTTTGCTAAAACCTTCTGATATTACTTAGAAATTGCTTGCAGAAAAAAGTTATAGACTTATATTTGTGCGCTGCTTGTTTATTAATTGTTTAAACAATGAAAAACAATTTTGTTAGCCAAATTTTACCCAAATTGATGCTATAGAGGTTTTTGAGGTCGCTGAACCAGAATATGACTCTGAATAAACGATGGCGTGGCCAGTCATAAAAGAAGATTTCATGAATGATAACTTTGCAACTTATTTGTTAAATAATAAATTAAGCACATACTTTACGGTTGGTAACTGTTTATATGTTGTTTCTTATATCATCATTAATGTACAGTAAAAAGTTCCCACAGTCCCCTAACTTTCTGAAGCTGAAATCTAATATTACTCTACTACTAGTAAAATGTATAAATTAATTTGAATCTTCTCTGAACTACCTTTGCCCATTATAATAATTTTTTCAACTTGTGATTGTAATGTATCTAGTAACTAGCAAGTCAAATAATTTTATTATTACTTTTATATTAATTTTTTATATTATAAATATTTTGTATAAATATTTTCCCATGAGATGACAATCTTCTGACTAAAAGTATTGGATATTTGAAAAGGGAAACATTCTCAATTGAATATTGATAGAAAGATTTTCCTGTGAATTGAAAAATCCACGATTAAAATGAAGCTATTTTTCAATGTTACGAATGATTTCTGGTGAGTACTCTCTTTTGGAAAACATTCTTCTTTGCCTCATTCATCTTTATGAGTTCTTAATTAAGACTGGAATAGAAAATCAAATAACTATCTGAATGAAAATGCAAATTTCCACTTTCAGATTTTTTCTTTTGAGTTAGGGCCTTTTCAGAATATCTATCAGATGTAGTTCAATGTCCAGCGTGGCTTTAGCCGGGGAAGTAGTTGTTTTCTGTTGGACATTCACAAAAAATAACTTCATTTTAATCGTGGATTTTTCAATTCACAGAAAAATCTTTCTATCATATTCAATTGAGAATGTTTCCCTTTTCAACATGAATACTCCACAAGAGGTTATCTTGACGATGGAAGATAGTGTCTAAAGTTTATCTTTCAGTCGCAGATGATTCCACATCTGATTTTATGAAATCCTGTTTATATTTTCAACAAATCAATCCATTGGATATTTCTTCCAAAGAGCCATGGGACCCTCTGTGACGGTTCGGAATTCACTAGCCAAAATCAAGATATCTTCATAGAATGAAAAGTCCTCTCTTACTTGTGAAATTCATGTGTTTATTAAAAAGTGATAATTATCCTAATCATAGTCATTAGCCTTATCGATCTTGGGAGTGGGCCTTGTTCTTGCTAACAAGTGCTTGGTTAAGATCGCCCTCCTTCTCCGAGTATCTCATATGTGGGGTGTTACTGAAAAATTAAAGAGAAGCATTTAGATTATTTTTTCCTCCCCTCACCTTTGTTAGTAGGGCTCACTTTTTCCGGATAAGTCATTCTAAGATAGCTGGAAGCAGCCTAGACTGTCGCACACCAGGATTCATCGACTTCTCAACTTCATCAACAGATTTTATGAAATCTACAATGAACTCTCTGATCTTGTTCATATCAGAAGGTTGTTAGAGAGGTATTAGTCCGGCCGAGATGGGCAGTGAATGGCTTGGTAATAGTTTGTATCGGACAGTTTAATGGAACAATGTCATCGGGGACATTTTCCAATCCCCACAATTTTCAAGTTGATTCATCATCTGGAGACATCAATCCACTCTCCTACCTTTTCTCATTACTTCGTGGAAGTTTCCATGATCCCAAAAAGGCCATTTGAGAAGAAATCACTTTGAAAAAATCGCCAGGTAGACTTTAAGAAAAATCTTATTTTTGACAGACAGATGTAAACATTGTAGTAAGTTTCGAGGATTTCATCTCATTTTCGCGCCAACTGTTCTTAGCGGAATCTTGTTTGTAGAACTATAAGCTTTGTAAACAATCAATTCACAATTTTTTGCATGAATCAATGTTGACAGAAAAAGAAAATTTCACAGGTTTGACATTTTGCGTGACACAAACAACAAACATTCCTTAACCGCGCCATCTACTAATGAAGTTCTAAGCAGAATTTAACGTTTTTCATTTGTTGTCCCCCAAACATTCTAAACAAAATCGAATCAGTGAATACACCAGGGTTCTTAGGCATCTTAGAGTTATCAAAATTGTTCTGAAATAGTTGTCAATGAGCCAAGATACTTGTTAGCTACATTCATTGTATTTGGAGTTTACATTGAAAAGGCGGTTTCTTCTGAGTGTGCCATATATCAATATGAAGAAAAATAAAACACTTGAAAATTTAATCAATTTTTTTTTTTTAATATTTTGCATATTGGTTATGCCACATGCTATTACTATAACTCCATCTATTATTGGAACTAAGAGGTGATGTAAACATGGTGAGGTAACAACATATGAAATTATTTAAACACGCTTTACATGAATTCTCAATGCTGCTATTCTTTCAGACTGCTTCACATGCTTTGTAGGTACTTGATGTAGATTTGAAGACTGAAGGAGGTCGTATAAGGGTACATTTTTTCTTTTCTATCACATGTGATGAATCTTCAAAGCCTCTGTGTGCCATAACTGTTGTGTTTGGAGGTAACAAACATTGATATTGCAAATGGTTTATTGTGTTCACTTGAACCGGCTTTCATTTTTCGTAGAGAAAACGTCGTGTGAAGATGAACTGGGACCAGCTTCACAATAATTCATTTCTCTGGTGATTGTTATATCTGCAGGACCTCCACATAGTTTGGTTTCTGCAATAACTTCTCTGGTAGCAGCTTGTGACAGAGTTTCTTGGAGCACCCTTTCTCACTGGTATTGGCTTATTAACCGACGAAACCAAAAAGGAGGAGGTTCTCTATTCGACCCGTATATTTTTTTTACTGAGGCGATAATTCTTTTTTCAGTGGATGGGGTGTACTTCGAATTTGGTCCCATTTGAATTTAAAAGATGAAATCCACCCCTAAGGGTAGCGAAATGAAGGATATTGATCACTTACCCTCTGAATTCTGGTCCGTTAACCGATTCTATCAGGCATAACTTTGTACTGGGTTTTTCGATTTGCATGATTCTTTTTTTAATAGATAGGGTATACCTTATATTTGGATTTCGACAGGAATTAGCCACCCTTACGGGTAGAAAAATAGGGGATAATTGATTTTTCACTAGTGAACATTGGCACACACATACGTAGTTGACAATGACAGATCGCTACTGAGATTATTCTTGTTCCACATCCGTCAAAATCAGTATATTTTATGAGAGGATGGAATGATATACAAAGAAATGAAATAAACTAACCAGAACAACGAAAAGAATTTATATTACAAAAAAATAGTAAAAGTAGATAATCATATTATTTAACTGGTAATAGTTGAAGTAAGGTGGGTAAGTAAGTATTTTGGAAGTAATCAAAAAACAAGTAGGTAGTAATTGGTAGATTTTAGCCACAAAAAATTGAAAAATAAAAACTTCTTAACAAAAAATTAAACCGACGAAATACGGAACTGAAAAGTAAAAAATAAAAACTTTTTAACAAAAAATTAAACCTACGAAAAAATCAACTGAAAAGCAAAAAATAAAATAAACCTTAGTCTAAATGATAATTGAGCTCCTAAACTAATGTAAGTAACTAATTTTGAGTCGGCGCCAAACAAACTAGCAATTGAATTAGGTGAAGCGTAAAATGATGGCAGCGAGATGCACGACTGCGTTTTGATGACTTCTTTCATAGATAATGATCCTCGATAATCCTTTGTTTGGCGCCGACTCAAAATCAGTTACTTACATTAGTTTAGGAGCTCAATTATATTATCATTTAGACTAAGAAGGTTAATTTTATTTTTTGCTTTTCAGTTTATTTTTTCGTCGGTATAATTTTTTGTTAAAATGTTTTTATTTTCTTCCTGACACTCCAATTTGAGGGGCAAAATACCTTTCCTTAAACGTAATGTAACAGGAACCCCTTGTTGTTTAGACATTATTTGGTACGGAATAAAGTTTTCTGTATCCTCTTCTAACTGAAAGTGAAGAATGAAAGTGGTCAGAATGGCTTTAGATTCGACAAATAGTTTTAGGTTATGACACTCAAATATATCAAAACAAAAATACTTACATGAAAGTGATCTTCACAACAGTATAAGCAGCTCGTTGTAGATAGTTTTTGATCAATAATTCGTCCCTTTTTATAGGTTCACACCACTTTATTCGAATGTTTGCATTCCTTGGCACAAGAAAAAAAACTTTTTGAGGAGTAGTTCTCGTTGTATTGTTGCAATTTGCAGTACCTATAAACTGTTCCATCTTTAATTTATTGAAATATTCAAGAAATACAATATAGAATCAACTGAATCAACTATGTTTACTTTGGATAACCTTTGTTGACATGTACTTTGACGTCACATAATCCCGCCAAATGGCAGACCGATTGAATTTCCAATATTTGGTATAAAATGTAAATATTGTTTTCGTTGTTAATTATTGATATTTTTGGCATCTATCCTATTTTTCCAGTATTTGTATGGATGGTACAATCGATTAGAACAATTAGAAAAAATATGCATAAGACCCCACATTTCGATAAAACAAATATTGAGAATACTGAACATTTGACGCATGTTCAGTCATTTTTACGGAACTCCGATGCATTGGTATTTCATGACAAAAAATGTCAACTGTATGTGTGAATCCCATCATATTATGAATAATAAAACAGTGGAGTGTTCTATCAATCCCTTCATGAATACGAGAATACGAGTGAACAAATAACTCTAGTATTACCTTGTCTATAGTGCATGATTTGGGAGTTTGAGTTGAATGACACTTCATGTTACTCAAACCACTCGGGTTCAAAATTAGATTTGTGGAAGTACACATTATGTGCGGTGGGAAGATTCTATGAGCTGTTAGAATATTTTTAGGTATATGTTCGTGGAATGCATCTGGTGACGACACACTCTGGACATATATTTGGTTTCAAGAGGAATTGCCTGTTTCAAACGATTCTCACTCCGAATTTTCCAATGAAATTTTGGTAAACCGCTTTCTGGATAGGAAGTCCATAAAAGTCTATACAGTGCTAGTCAAAAGTCTCCGCCCTCCCCCTCGTATCTTTTGAACGGTTAAACTTATAATAATGGAATTTGGAGGGTGGAAATAAACGGATGTAGGCTTCAACTAGTAACAGGTGAGTAATAGTCATAGATGACGTTACAGGGCCACTGTGACCAATAATTTTCAATGGGACCTTATGGCAAGTGACATCTCGTCTGAAAGGTATTGAAAATACCTATTCAGTCATACTAATTTTGTTTGGGTTAAGGCTGATTTTGATGGATAAATTAAATACACACTAAAATTATAGTTTCACATTTAATTAATAAAGGTTTCAGAACCAGCTCTTATATTAAGTGTTCAAAATGTGTTCCATCTACCTCCTGAGTAATGCATCCTATTGCTATTTTTTCGACAATGTGCTGAATGGTGAAAGGTATTCACATCTTCCCAGATTGTTAGAAGAAGGATCTTAACACCAGAAAGACCATGTTATTGCAACACGATGGTGCTGCAGTGCCTAACTATAGGATAGTGCCAAGAATGTAACACAAATGTGGGGTCGCCATTCTAAAAACCTAGTTGTGTATCTTATTTTGGGACATCCTGTATATAAATAGAAATATTTTCAGAATGTGCCTCATTGTCAGACCCATCGTTCAACATAAAGTTATGTCGATAGAAATTATGAAGAAGCAGTATGAATAACATTTTATTCATTAAAAATATACATTCAGTTACTCGTTATATAATTCGGTCGTATCAACGATATATTTTCTTTATTACATAATTTCGAAAATGTATCAAGTAAATCAATGATTATATGAATCGTTTATTTTGAACTTTACTCAGGGCTTCTTTGTTGAATTGTCTTCCACTTCCTTCTTTTTGTAAATAGGGCATACAGATGTGTATCGCCACTTTTTTATTTCGTTGAGTATCACCTGTCGTTTTCGATTGTGTAAAAAACTTCTACAGTATTGGATCAATTCTGCAAGAGAAACTAGGGTTAGTTCATAAGTTCAAAGTTATTACATATTTAGGTCATCCCTCCGAAAAAAAATCTACTTTGTTGTTATAGCATATAAAACAGATAATAATTTAAGTGCATTTAGTAAGAACCATAAAGATGAAACTGAAAAATTCGATGAATCTGGAGTATATAAATTAACTTGAGGCTATTGTGCAAGTTATTACACAGGCTAAACAGGCTGAATATTTGAAAAATTATCATCAGAACATAGGAACTGTTTTTTCAATGGAAAAACAAATTCAACTTCTGCTACTCACCTTTTGACTGAAAAACATTGTTTTGTTAACGATTTCGAAATACAGAAAAGAAAGGTTATAAACTCAACCTTCTAGAAAGTTTAGAAACTAATAAATTCAAAAAGTCGCAATATTTGTTTAATGATCAGATCAACTTAAATAATTATCCTGAATTTGTTTCACTGAAGAAGGACAGTAAATGGATATCTCCGTTCTACCTAGTCTCATCACTAATAATCACATTTTTTTTCTTTGTGGTGGGGTGGAAACCCTCATGGGCACTGATCGCTTGGTGTCCATCGCGTATCAGTAGTGTCGGACTCTTACCGACTAAAACCTTGCCCTCTCTTGTACTTGCGGAACGTCTGAGAGACAAAACCTCAAGTACAAGCGGCGTGCTACATTTCTGTCGTCCGTTTCAGCCAATATGTGGTCCATGCTATGGACAAGGCGTATTCAGACTATCACAGGCATATAAATACGGACAGGAAGTATTTGTGAGTTATCATAGAAAAGTTGGAGACTAGTTCTAGGTTCTAAGGGAAAAGAAAATATCTTTAGTGCTTTTTGTTCAGGCGTTTCTCAATTGTCGTACTTTCTCTTCTTTTCCTTTCATGACTTGAGCTATTGCGTGCGAGATGCCCTTCCATGTTGCCGGGTTTCTTAGCATGATAGACACAATATTGTCTGGGGTGAGATGTTCTCCCAACTAATTGGTGTGTGTTGTTATGCCATTTTGGGTAGATTCTGCTGTGCCTTTTTCTCCACAGTAGACACATACATCGTCTTCTGTTTTTTTATTCTATGAGTCTATACTCGGGATGACCCATGCCCCTAATTGCGTAAGGAAGTAATTCGTGTTTCTGTGATTACAGCTGTACCATGCTTCTATGTTTGGTATCAGTCTTTTCTTCCACTGCGCGACGTTTTCTGTGCAATCCCATCGTGTTTGCCAACGTCTCAGGGTCTCCTGGTGTTCTCTTTTTTTGTTTTCCTCCTTATCGCCTTCGCCTAAATAGATAAACGTTCTTTCTTTCACCAGTAGCTCGATAGGAGTGACACTTGCGAGGACGCATGTTGCCTCGTAGGACGTGGACCTGTATGCTGCGCTGACCCTGAGGAGTATCCTTCTTTGAAGTCTGGATAGCATGTCCTGTATCTATCAACTCTCATGACTTCCCCCCAGACCGGTGCCCCGAATAACATGATCAATTGTCCAACGTAGGCGATCCATCTCATACAGTGGAGGTGATATTACTAGGTAGGTGAGAAATCATACAGTCAAACTCCACCAAAAAATAATTTAATACCAATATGGCACGAAGATTTACATCAGGACATGTTTCGAAGGATTAATCCTTCATCATCAGCAAAATGGAAGGGGTTACAAGAAGATCTAGAGAAGTAAAATGTTAAAATTACAAGGGGGCAAACATTAAGAGAAAAATTGTATGGTGGAAAAATTATGAAGAAATGACACCGAAAAAATTTCAACTTTAATAACATTAAAGTGTCCGCATCAAGTGCGGGTTCACTAGTGTTAGGGACAGTGGTTAGTCCTGACAAACATTTTAAATTGTGAAGGATTTATAACATCATCAAAAATTCATGGATGAAAATAGAAAATAGGTTCATGATTGACATATGACAACGACTTTGACCTATGGAACATCAAGTTTCAGAGTTACAGAAAAATGTATATGACTGTGACATGGAATCGAGGAAAAGAAGTATCTGAGTGTGGTGTAGAGATGTGTTATGAAATTCGATCTAGAGATGGGAAATAGTTAAAAAGTTTTAGGCTATCAAAATGTATTTGTTCATTGATACAATGTAAATTAGAACTTTTGATTGCCTTGTTAATTCCAAGAGTTTCAAGGAGATTGAGTTTTTTACCTTTATCGCAAATATGTAAAATTTCTAGGTCAGAGTTGGGATCAAAATTGTGCTTTTCGTTTATAATATGGTTAGAAAAAACAGAATTCGAGTTAATAAGTTCTTTTTCAGAGTTAGAATCTATCAAACGAACGTATTAAGCTAATCGTGTTCTGATCTTGCGGCCTGTTTGACCCATATAACATGTTTTACAGTTAGGGATGGAACAATTTAATTTATAAACACCAGATTTATCCAACAATGGAATTTTATCTTTAGAGTTTACCACAAAATCTTTCAGGTTGTTAAAAGTTTTGAAAGAGATAGAAAAATTTGAATCAATATTGGCGTTGAGTTCATTAAACAAGATATTCTTGAGTTTAAGAGATAGAGGACCAAAATAGGACAAAGAAAAATGTTTATTTGGTGAATTAGTTTGTGTTAATCTGAAGTTGGAAAATTTATTGTTTGAAAACTATTGATTTTTGGATTGGGGCCTTGTTTTAAGCAATTTGTTTGATGATGTTAAGTTCTGTTGAGAAATTGGAATCATTGAGAGGTATAGTAAAAAAGGGTGAAAAAGTGAATGAAAAGATGAAAATTTCTGATTGTACGGATGGTAAGAGTGAAAAGGTATGATATTATCAGGGTTGGTAGGTTTTCTATATATGGAGAACTCAAGGGTGTCTGATTTGTGAATCATTAGGTCAAGAAAAGGTGTTACCCCGTACAGTAATCGCTTCCTTGAGACGCTTACTTCGGTGATGTTTGGAAGAATGCTAGGCTCGCCATGCTTTTTCCTGTTTTTCCAAGGTATTCCTAATGTGCTGGTTGGATATTTTTTTGTCATCCAGCCAGATTCCCAGGTGTTTTAGGGATCTGGTTGGGGTAACTATGCTGTTGCCCAGAGGTGCACTCCTTCTCTGTTTCTTGGTCCTTTCAGTATTACTGCTTCGGTTTTGTGTTCAGCAATTTTCAAATTTACAAATTTTTTCAAGCAGTCATTTATTTTCCCTATTAGTCCTGTTTGTTCTCTGCTTTTACCAATAGTGACAGGTCATCGACGTATGCTATAGTGCGACAAACCCGAGGTGGAGTTAGCTTGTGTACGGGGACGAAGAGTACGTTTCACAGGATGAGCCACAGGACTGATCCCTGTGGAAAACCCTGTGTCATCTATCGTGTGTTTTGCCTTATAATCACTTAAGGGTCTTAGTATCCTTATTCCTAATTGAGTTCATATAGCTGCCTTGATTATTTAACATGATACATCATGATTGTTGAGTTAGTATAATCTCCACTTGAAAAAGCTATTTATAGCGAAACACGTGTCGTGGTTTTGTGAAGTGTGTGTCTTTTGTTTACTTGACCTTAAGAACTTTGTCTCTTGTAAAAAGTTCATTACTAAAAATATGGTTCACTTGGCGTCTTATGTTTTTTTTTCGGTTTTGATTTTTCTTTGGTGCAGAAAATGAATGGGCTCTCACCCACTTTGTTTGTTATACTCGCTACAATGTCATCAATTCCTAATGCAGAGTGTTCTGCTAATTCCTTTTTATAAATATCCAAAATTAATAAACTGAAACCATTCTGCGCAGTGGTCCAGAATAACGAAAAAGCGAAACTAATTCGAATTTTGGTAACGTTTTCGTATACGCTCCCAACTTTGAGAGAGGGTAAATAAGAGACCAGATAACCTTGTCTCAGAATTGCAGGTAACTATTGCGAAACATTTGGTCTTTTCATATACGACCATTATATCGTGTACTTTTTCTTCCGAGTTCGATTACTTAGCTCCAGAAAGAACATCTTGTGAAACTCAGGAGAAAAGTCAATCAAGGTATGTAGTTTTATTTCATGTTTGCTAAGGTAAATTGGTCGATTATCTACTCAGTTATTATTGGTTATTTTCTGTGCCGTTATAAGAATGAACGTGCGTTCATTTTCAACTTTTGTTAGACTTACAAAAAATGCCCCACGAATCCCCGCTCTGAAAAAATATCTAATGGATAGCCTGATGCCCCTATAAAAACATATCAAAAATTTGCTTGCACTTTCGAAAAATATTTGATTGATTGTGAGCCTCTGCAAGAGTGTATCAAAAACTCATCAAATATATTTTGCCCCTCACTGAGTTAACACCTCATTATTTTGTAAAAAAATCTACTTTTTTGCTAGAATGTGGACTGTCTATATTATAAACAATATTTTAAAAAGATTTCCGGTACTTATTTTGCTAATTACAGTTAAACATTGAAAAAGTCATCATTTAAAACATTTGATCTAATACCAAAGTTACTCCTTTTGAAACCCCTTTGCGACAAATTTTCCTATTTCCCTTCTAAAAACCACCACTTTGCGACAAGATTCTTTTTCCATGATTCTCGTCAGCCTCAGAAGCATTTCTGCGAAAAAAAGGCTTGAATCTGTTTTTTTTGTCCAACCAACCCTTTTAAAACCACCCCTTTGTAACAAATTTAATTTTTTAATTTAATTCTTGTCAGCCTTTAGAGCAATTCCGCGAAAAAAAGATTCAAAACTGCTTTTTTTAAACTTCCCCCTCCTAAAAACTACCCCGTTGTGACCATTTTTTTTCATACATTTTTCCATGATTTTTGACGATTGAGAAAAAAATTATAATTAGTTCAGTTTTTTTCATGATGGAGAAATGGTAGAAATACAACGCTTCAAGGGTTTTATAGCCGATCAACAAACAGAGCCGCAGTCATTGCTTATTGCCACTGAATTGTGGATTCGATAATTGTATTGTTTTCGAAATTTTTTTTCATTTATATCAATTAAATTATAAACGCGAATTATTATCGGTGTATGATAATTAGAGCACGAGACCAATATAGAATACTGTTAAAAACGCTTATGGTCATTCGGTACTGCATGATTTCTATTATTCCGATGCTGCCAATCATTATCAGTGTGGTTGGCACGGGGAGAATAAAAATCTGAAGGTCCATAGTCCAATAAATATTTTATCAGTTTGAAAACAAAATAATTATATTACCTACTTTGTTTTTATGATAGTTGCATGTGCGGGCGTTGCTATCAATATCAACAATGGTTCAGATTACAACTATGGAAATATGCAATATTTATTTCCAATCCAAAGGCATCAAATTTCCTTCATTGAATCCATAAAAATTAGTAACTTGATTCAACCCAAACCGAATGACAAGAAAGTACAACCAACATTCAAACTTTACAAGGTTAGTATATACCAAATAATTCCACTCTTACACTGGTCAAAGTCGGGAATAATAGTTTAAGCGAAGACCGTAGCATACCGCATCGTCAGGAACCCTAAATATTTCATTCAAAGGCAAAATTATTCTCTACAAAAACACTGAAAAATTATTACTCACAAGGAATAAAAATACAAACAAAAATTATTCTATATGGAAGAGTTCGAGGTATATAATGCCACTAATAGGACCCATTTTTTAGAAAATGGGATTCTAGCTTGGGTTTCATGTAGTATTGCATGAAAACGCGTAATATCCATGAATATAACCTATAATTTCTTAATTTTGGTTCCATAAACATTTTCAGCAGAAACATCAGAAGAACTTTGTCTTTCACCACCTGTTGAGTCGGAACTATTAAATTGTAGGTGATTTCCGAAAAAAAATTATATGCAATATTATGTTGAGATTCAATTCCATATCTCATTTTTAAGAAACGTGCAGCATATTACTGGCTTTCTATGCCTTATTTTTTTTCCAAGTATTCGCTGTGTGGATTAGGCTGGAGGGGATAGATGAAACTATGACAGCGCCCATGGTGGCAGAAGTAGGTAATGATCCGGGTAATCACAAGCACAAGCTGAAAACTTTCAGCTTCTGAGGTCTCCCCGTGTATTCACAAAACACTTAAAAATATTGTACCATACTTCAGATGAATAAACATTATTATTATCGTATTGGCAACGTTCACGGTTGGGTAGTATAATAGCAACATACATATAATAACAATGAGCCCTCGCTATTGCTGTGTAGTCGATTTCAAAAATGATACATGTAAATTTCATACACAAAAACTGCAGCAAAGGGACGAGAGGTTTTCATTCGATAAATATTTGAGATGTTTTCTAGAAGTTGATAGTAAAAGTATTAACCAAGTTCCGTGGGATGGTGTTAGCCGGTGATAAAAAGCAAATATTGACTTAAACTGCGAGTTCGGCAACGCCTGGACGGTGTTGTAAACTGATCAATCAGCCTTATGAGCAGAGGACAGAGATACTTTTGATATCTTTCCGAGTTGTCTAGCATACACGGCATTCTATAGGACAAAGTACCTCGCAGAGGATTATTAATTTGTGTTTTAATTTTCACGAACTGGTTTCGGTTACAAAAGCGATTGGCCTTACAAGTGAACTAATGTTAAATGTAATGCAGTTCAAGTACTAAAAGTAAACATCTTTACTTGTACTGTATAAGCAAAACCCAATATTTTGTTGACAATTATACGTGTTAGAGAGTGTTGAACGTGTTTGTATTATTTAGGGCATGTTCAACGTTCTTACAGCCTTGCAAGGGTAAAAGTGAGATCCCATATTCAGGTACAATTGTGAACCTCATTCCTTTCATGATTATTGTATTAATTGAGAATTTCATTAAATAGTTTTGCGTTGCATCTGATGTTATTCAGTGGTTTCCCGTCAGGTTAAAGCTAGCCAGGGTTATATGGGTACTTTTTTTAATTTGTTAAACTACTTGGCTCCTTCACTTTTTTATATTCTCAAGACCTTATGAATCAATAAACTAACGAGCAAGCATATTACTTGCCGTACCTAGAAGTACCTCGCAGAGGATTATTAATTTGTGTTTTAATTTTCACGAACTGGTTTCGGTTACAAAAGCAATTGGCCTTACATGTGAACTAATGTTAAATATAATGCAGTTCAAGTACTAAAATTAAACATCTTTACTTGTACTGTATAAGCAATACCCAATATTTTGTTGACAATTATACGTGTTAGAGAGTGTTGAACGTGTTTGTATTATTTAGGGAATGTTCAACGTTCTTACATCCTTGCAAGGGTAAAAGTGGGATCCCATATTCAGGTACAATTGTGAACCTCATTCCTTTTCTGATTATTATATTATTTGAGAATTTCATTAAATAGTTTTGCGTTGAATCTGATGTTATTTAGTGGTTTCCCGTCAGGTTAAAGCTAGCCAGGGTTATATGGGTACTTTTTTTAATTTGTTAAACTACTTGGCTCCTTCACTTTTTTATATTCTCAAGACCTTATGAACCAATAAACTAACGAGCAAGCACATTACTTGCCGTACCTAGAAGTACACAGAAGTAGCATTACTTTATGATATTCAAAATCTCATGTAGACAATGTCATAACTTTACATGGATAACCTCCAAATGCGGTGACCTATCGTATCAATACACATAGTTTTTATCATTAACTTATTTTTGTCTTTGACAGAAAAAAACTTCGATTCTCTGGAACTAGTAGTGAGCACAAAATTGTTACATCGTGGTAGAATATTTAGAAATTATAAAAAAATTGAAATTGTTACATAGTGAGTATTGAAAATAAAACAGGAAAACTTCAGCTATCGAGTCACTAGAGGGCATTACCAGTCTTGCACACAGCGAATAGCCACTGAACTACCCAATCTCTACCAGCAAATGTCTCAGTAAATATTTGAAATACTGTTGATATTGTGGGAAAAACAAATATATAAAATGAGAAAACAGTATGTATTGTAATATATGAAAGTAAACAATTCCAAAGTAATACGGACACGTTAGTAATTGTTATTTTGTTCAGAATTTTTTGGAGCCATTATTGATTCGATGGCACTTTTGATTATATCAATCGCAAGATCCACCATTCGTGTGGAATTGTGTTGCATGATCTTCCTTACATGGTTGCCTGAGAACGTTACGTCTTCGACAGACTAATGTAGTATAGAAAATTCCTGAAAAAAACTATCTTCGAGCGGAATTTATATTTGGCAATTTTGTTCAGTGGTCGGAGACCAGCGCCCGGCTCTTGAATGAAGCCGTCAATCCACGGCGACGTGAGGAAAAGGTAAAATTGATCTTGTTGGCCACTTCACCTTCATAATCCATCCCTCAACAACTAACATCGCAGACAGGACCTTGTGTCTTCGCTAGCTCAGTAGGTAGAGCGTATGACTAGAGATCAATACAGCATAGAACAGCTAGAATAATTTGATTTTGACGCGAGCAAAAATAACCTATTCTACAAGAACAAAAGTGAACCGGCAACCCCAAACACAACAAAATACACATTGAGAAAGAAGTAAAAATAGCAAAAGAAGAAACAAGAAAACAAAAGAAGCAGAAGTGAACAAGAGCAAAAAGACGCGAATTAGATGAAGCAAGACCCCTCAGATCAATTCAAGGTCCAACAACCAAAAAGAAAATACATTTTTGCTGCATTAAAGGTAACATAAAGCAATAGATGATATATACAAAAAATGGATTCATTCCTGAGAGATTATCGGGGATAATACCATAAGTGCTTTAACAATTACCGATAATTCTGAAAAAAACGTGCTTTTTTAAAACTGCACGAGTTAATTTTTTTAGTTGTTTCAAAGGAAGGCAATTTTTTAATAAACTTAAAAAAAACCGAGTGCAGTTTTTTTCAGAATATTTGGTTAATTTTTAAAGCACGAATTGTATTCGGTAGAAAATTTCAAGAATACTAAAAGATTCATATTATTTATTGTTATAGTTGATACTACAATTATTGTAAGTAATATTGTAAACATTTATATTTGTCTTCTGCGTAACTGAAGTTGATTTTGAACCTCCTCCTGGCGCGCATGGTTGTAGATTTTCATTGCCACGCATTTTTTTTAACGATAGCCTGATGGTGTTCTTCATCTATCTGTAGATAGCTCGCAATAGATTTGGAGTTGGCGTCCTGTTATTCCTCAGCAACTCCGCTCTTTGCCAAATTTGACACCGCTGTTGCCCTCAATGAGTGATTCGTAATTTTTTTCCTTTCCACGTCTAGTCCCACCTGGTTTGCTTCTTTCTTAGTCCACTTTGCTATCTTGTTTTGCCTCACAGGTATGTTTTTGAACCATTGATTTCTTACTTTCCAAAATGGATTGACAGTTAAAAATAAACGGTCACTTTCTATGTGTTCTCTTTTCGATTTTAATGCGTAAAATAATCGAACTGGACAAAAATTATAGTTATTTCTATTCATTACTAACCACTTAGATGGGGCACATGGCTTGGATCCGCCTTGGGCAGTCATTCTGAAAATCGGATTGTATTCAATTCTGTGTATTTTGTGGCCTGAGTTATCGAGTTCTTCCTTGAAAAACTGTAGCTTTGCTCTTCATCCTTCGCCTCCTCTCCACGCCAATTCATACGACAAAACAATGAACACCTTCTTTTGTAGTCCCTCTGGGGTTCCTTCGTCACAACTGTTTACTAGTTTTTTCAGTTCTTCGAATTTCAGAGCAGTTGAGCTCACTTTTCTACTATCTTGAGCATGCAGATCTCTTCTCTTTGCATTTTTTGCGCCCCGTGCAGATTTAAACACGCCATCTTGGAATGGGTCAATTTTTAAACCATAATTCTGGAAGTATTCTTCCATAATCATTTTGGCGCTGACATTCCAAAAAGTTTTCACGGTGCTTTCTTTGTACTCCTCCTCACCGTTACTTTTCTTCATGTTATGACCCCAGTCCTTCAAGATTTTCGCAATTTTGCATACTGGCGTTTCTCGTTCCAATTTATACCCTCTAGTTGCACAAAAATCCATGAACTGATTCCGGACAAACTTCTTGTTTTTCTTTGTATTCGCTGGAGTCGTTTTTTCGATTTGCTTGTCGAAATCAGCTTCTTTGAAAGTCCCGAAACGGTTCATTTTAGACGTTAACTATGAAACACTGGCTAAATTATAGTATCTGTTTACTTCAGGTACGCATTGCTATGGTCGTAAGCCTCTCTGTTACTTCCATGGTAATCGCGAAACATACACTCCCGATTTTTAAATCGCGTCACTGCAGTTGAATTGTCACCTAGCGCGCTGAATTACAGCGATAATCCACATAGTAGGTGGATTACCGCTGTAATTCAGCGATAACTCCACACCTCTTATTGACATTTTAACACATGAGTGAAATTTTCAGTAGTAATACCACTAGTGACTGAATTTTCGCGATAAGTCTGTCGATTTATTTCTAAACGAAACTGAGTTGCTTGAAAACAACTCAGTTGAGTTTAGAAATAAAAGACAGACTTATAAGATAAATTCAATCACGAGTGGTATTTTATTAGACTATTTCACGAACAAAGTGAAAGGTCAAAAAATTTAAATTCGGCAGAATGAGAGGAAGAAATTTAATAATAATAAATAATTCAAATTTAATTATAATCATGAAATATTTATTGTAACTATAAACAATTTGTTTTAATTATTATTTTTCCATAACAATAAATAATTTATTATGAACTGAACATAATACATTATTCTCGACTATAATGATCATAAATTGTAAAATTTTGAATAGTATGACCGTTATTTGGAGTAAGCCATTTACTATCTACAGTTTTATCACCCCTGGCGGGTTTTGGAGAATATCCGGTTATATGCAATTCTGATTCTCAAACAGCCTTTGTTGTCAGTCTTTTCCCTTTAAAAAAAATGTAACATGGAAAAAGTTACTTCGTTACCTCCCCAAGCTAGTTCTACTGCAGCTATGTGAGAAAACTTCTTTTGGAGTCCCTCTTGCGTGTCTTCGTCCGTTTGTAAGCACATATTTCTATATTCGTCTTAGGTCATAGCGACAGAACTTATTTTCTTTTTTTCGGGTACAGCTTGCAACAGTTTTCTCTTACTATCTCGAGCCACCCTCGCCTCCTTGAACATTATATCTCTGAAGGGATCAATATGTCTCTGATACTCACAAAAATATTTTTCTTGTACTAATTTTGCAGTAGTGTTCCATATGGTTTTAATAACACTCTCCTTGTAATCACTACCATCAATTTTCCGCATATTGAATACCCAGTCTTTTAGAATGAATGCTAATCTTTCGTTGCTATTCTCTGCATCTAATTTGTAGTTGCGTTCCCCACAGAACGTCATAAATTGTCTCCATATATAAGATTTTGAGTTTTTTGTTACTGGGTATATTTTCTTCAATATTTTGGTTTATTACTATCACCGAAGCGACTTATTTTGACGTTTGCAGCTACAATGATTTTTGGTCTATCAAACGTTGCATTGCGATCCGTATCCATGGTTACGTCGTTGAAAACACGATGCTGATAGACCAATCAGAATTGAAAGATAGCTGGTGTTTTCGCGATAATACAAGCTGTCTTTGGTTTCTGATTGGACAGATTTTGTGAAAATTCTAAGGTGCGTGGAATAGTCAAAATAATCCATTCAAAAGCAAAACTATAAACAACATAAAAGACTTCAAACATTCTACCAAAATCAATTATTTGAAAATAGTACATTTCAACATACGTAGTATCCAAGAACATTTCGATGATTATAAATTTTTGACATTGACTTTGATGTAATAGTATTAACGGAAACATTAAATAAATTTCTCTGTATTCATAAGAAGGGTATAACGTAATATACAATGCTGGGAACTTGAATAGAAATGATGGTACTATTGTTTTTATAAAAACAGAACTGCAACACACTTACGAAATAATCAATATAAGTGAAATTAAATGAATCCAAATAAAAATCGATATGCCAAACAAACATTATATAATAACATCTTTGTATAGATCTCCAGAAAGTTGCCCAAAAACCTTCAATGAAATATCACATGCGTATTTAAAATCTAATAATGATAGAAGATATAAACCTATTCTAACAGGTGATATAAATATCAACTTATTAGATGCCAATGATAAAGATGTAGAAAACTATAAAAATATAATGAGCTCCCATGGGTTCATATCATATATTAATGAATATACAAAACCAGATAGCCTAACATGCCTTGATAATTTTTTTGTTAAAAGAAAAATTGTAGACGACCTTGCTGATTCATTCATATTCAGATATGATATCACAGACCACTTCCCGATTGCGTTGATTATTAAGGAATGTCAATATCAAAAACAAGACAATATAAAAATACTACAAAAAACAATTCATACACTTTAGAAATAAAAAAATTAGCTGAAAAATGAAACATGGATAGGGATATATAATGAATTACCATTGATCAAATGGCAATCAATTTCATAGGAGCACTAAAATTCCATATTGAAAAAATAGTTCACCAAAACATATAGAAAAATTCTATCTCCAGGAAACCACAACAGGTTTGCTAACGTCAATAACAAAAAAAAATTATATAAAAGTCTACGGGATAATGTGTATAGAAATAAATTAGGTAATATATTGTTAAAAAATAAGAATCTGTACTCAAACAATATATTGAAAAAAAAATATCTTCAAGGGTGTTTGGAAATGTATGAAATGTAGAAAAATAAATGAATCCTAAATTGAAGAAATTAATACGATAATCAGACGTACACAGATCTGTCGATATAAGTAACATATTCAATGAATGTTATAGTAAGATGGGAAAAACATTAGCGAAAGAAATTAATAATCCGCAAGACTATAACGAAAATATATAAAGATTCAAAATGAATATTATGTATTTCCAAAACAAAAAATAAGTATGCAACACCATTCATCTTAAAAAATAAAAAAGCTCCTGGTAAAAATAATATAAGGTCAGAAACACTCAAACAAATCAAAGACCAGATATCTTTAAAATAAGATTAGTGAAACCGTTATATAAAGCTGAAAAAAAAAAACGATATCTCGCTAATAAGATATAGGCTATTGAATAGCCTCAAGAAAAATCAAGTACTGTGTGACAGACAGTACGGTTTTAGAGAGGGAAGATCGACCGAAGATGCAATATTGAAATTGACTTCTGAAATATACAATGCACTAGACAAAAAAAACTCCTGCAATCTGTATATTCGTTGATCTCTCCAAAGCATTCGATACTGTCTGTCACAAGAAACTGTTGAAGAAAATGTGGTCATACGGAATTAGAGGACAGGCCTCTGAACTCCTTGGAAGCTACCTAACTAATAAAAAACAGAAAGTGTATGTTGAGGGTATTCCCAGCGGATAGAGAAATGTTAATTATGGGGTTCCACAAGGAACAGTCCTGGGCCCCCTTCTTTTCACAATTTATATGAATAACCTACTCCAGTTGAACACCAAGTTGTGCTGACGATACAGCGATACTTTAAAAAATAAATCATGGGAATTCCTGAAAGAAAAAGCTGAGGAAGATATGAGAGAAATACAAAAATTGTATGAATTCAATCTACTCACGTTAAATGTAAAAAAACAAATTCCTCCCGTTCTCCTCATATGCCACCAACTTACCGAACCTAGGACCATTAGTCTTGAGTGACACAGAAGCTATCCCAGAATGTGAATCGATAAAGTACCTAGGCATTATGATCGATAGGCATATGATGGGATATCCACTTAAAAAAGTTTGGTAAACAAAGTAAGAGGATTATTGACTAGATTTAAAATGTTGAAAGAATATCTAGACACTAGCCATTTAAAAATTATTAACTATGCGTTAGTACAAAGCTTGCTATCTTATGGTATCTTAGGATGGGGAGGAGTTACAGACAAACAAAGTAAACGTTGTCCAGAAATGGATACTGAGAATAATTTTCAGTAAACATAGTGGATACTCAAATGAATCATTATATAAAGAATATCGAATGTATGACGCAGGACAGTTATTTGCAATGCAAACTTCACTAAATATTCACAAAGGAAAAATTCAGATTAAAAAAATCAGCCACCGCTACGACACTAGGAATCAAGAATACAAAACGGTTCTGAATAACTATGAAAAAGCAATGGCAGTTGCAGTACATAAGCTCCAAACTATACAATTACACCCTGAAATATTTAAAAAACATTAAAAATTATAATGAATACAAGAAAAATATCAAAGAATGGTTATTTACGGAAGATCGAATGGAGTATCGTGACGTAATTAACAAATGTCAAAAATTATAAAAAATAAATAAATATGACTCATTATAAAAATACCATACTGATATGTATGTTGTGTGAATATTGTATAAATATATATATATATATATATATATATATATATATATATATTATATATTTTTTACAGGAAATTATTTTTTGAAAATGTATTTTTTGGTAAATAAACATATATTATTATTATTATTATCTAGAGGACGCAGGTTCGGATCCTGCTCGAAGATAGTCTTTTTCTGGAGTTTGAAAATATGACGGAAATGCCACAATTTTCTTTTCAGTTGTAATATCACAAGAAAGTGGGAATGAAGAAAACTTGTTGCCAGGCAATAGGCACGAGAGCCCAACGGGCTCGAGTGGCTCTTGCCAAATGGCAACAAGTTTGAGAAAGAAATTTCGATAATTATTTTCTACTTTATCGAACTCTCGTGTGGTATTCTATAGATTATTTTTTGATGTTACGATCATAAACACATTTCCTCGCACAATGATACAATGTACTAAACCGGTTCTGATTCATTTCTCACTGTTCATGCGAATTGACAGACGTCAAATTAAAAATATACGTTGTCAGCATATATGTATTAAGTACCAATATTGATAATAAAGACAGCAAATGTGAAGCCGAAACCAAATGAAGCATAACGATCGCTCGGACTCTTTCTAATCGGTAACGTTGAATTGATGCGCATGCGCGAAAATCGAGGCGTGACATCTGTTGGTTGATGTTTGGTTGCCATAACTACGCGCTACAAATATGACAAGGAAATACATGTGTAACCTTTCATTGCATTGCTCTTATGGTCAGTTATCAATATTCGTAGTTAATAAATATATGGTTGTCAGACAATGAAAACAAAATACCTCAAATTATTCCCGCGGCAATTTTTTAGGTAGATTATTTCCACTATAATAATGTTTTGATTGACCAAAATTACATGAATGATTGAATGAAAGCTTCCATTGGTTTCTAGAAATGCCAAAAAATAATCAGGTATGTATCCACAGACGCAATTTTCCCTTTGTATTCATATTTGGCAACTTTGTTCAGTGGTCGTAGATCAGCGCCCGACCCTTGACTGAAGCCGTCAATCCACGGCCACGTAAAGAAAAGGTAAAATTGATCTTGATGGCCATGAGATTCTTCACCTAATAATCCATCCCACAACAACTTACATTAAATTCTAGGAAAAAGCGGTATCTCGAATCACAGTCGGAACCTTGTGTCTTCGATAGCGCAGAGCGTATGACTGGAGATCTAGAGGAGGCGGGTTCAAATCCTGCTCGAAGAAAGTTTTTTTCTGGAATTTATAAATTTGTCTTTAATGCCACAATTTTCTTCTCACTTATATATCCACAGACGCAATTTTCCCTTTGTTTCTAATGTAGTATAGTTTTTTGCCTACTTTTGTGTTATCGTGTATACATGCTGATTCAAAATACAATATTCGTATGCTCATACTATCATTCACATTATGATTTCAGGAAACATGTAGATATTTCAAATATTACTGAAGATTAGAAATAACAATAACGACTCAAAAAAGTGCACTGTCGAGCATTGAATGTATTTTTTTGAGTTGAATCTATGTATAAATCTCTATCGTATCGTTACGGGATTGAATACACTACGCGACTGCTTGTAACCTCGGCAGCCGACCAGATATTGAATTTCCGGACAAACAAACGGAGAACATCGAGTGTTTTCCAGGGATTTCGAGAATTTTCTGGTACTAATGAGCTCTATTAAGAAGTCAGTCGGTCAGTTCCAGTACAGTATACTACAGGTATTCATAGGAAAGAAAACGGGATCAGATACAGAGTCGTGTGCAATATTTCAGTAGTGAACTGAGATTGATTCATCGAATTATCACAGTGAATTATTGTGTTGTGTTTTCATAAAGTTTTAATGAATGGTTGGGTCAGAAGTGAGGATATTAATGGCTGATTTGTGAAAAATTCATCGTGAATACGAGAAATACATCCTACGGCGATATGGAGGCCATAATGGAAATGATCAAGCAACAGTTTACGGAGAAAAGAGACGACTGCTGGGAGAAAAACGAATTGAGAAGGAACGACGGTGGATGGAAAAACAAGAGGAAGAGGAACGTCGACAAAAATGGGGAACGACGGCGGATAGAAAAACAAGAGGAATTCGACGTAGGAAGAAGAACTTCGACAGAGGAGGAGGAACGAAGACAAAAGGAGAATGGACGTCAGAGAAGGAGAACGTCAATAGAGAGAAAAACAGGGGAAGGAACAGAGACGGAAAGAAAAACAAGAGATAATGAACGGATGCACGAAAATTTTGGAGAATTCTGTAGAACAACAGAAAAAATTCTCGAGTCGATTGTTCAGAAAACCGAGAAGCAAATGGCAGACCTGAAGGAATAAGTTGACGCAGTACGAAAAGAAACTAAAAATGATGTTACTGCTGTACGAGAAGAAGCAAAGAAAGAAGTTTGTGTGGTGCATGAGAAAACAAAGCAGCATCTAGGAGAACTAGAAAGGAAAGACGTTTCACTGGAGATCCAAAACTACTGTGACAGTGTTGCCACATCGAAATATTCCGTGAAATCACCGATATTTAATAGACAGTCACCATGGTCCCGATATCGTAGACAATTTGGAGCTGCTGGGGCCAATGAATGGACTGACAAAAAAAAGGCCCCTGCACTTAGTGGCTTTGGGAAGAACAGCTTCAGGAATGTTGCAGACTATTCTGGAAAACCAGTAGTGGAAGTATGGAGACCTGATTGCTGCTCTAAAATGGTACGTGAATCAACATCAAGAACAGCTATTCTGGGCACAATTGAAAACACGAGTGCAAAAGTTGGGAGAAAGCTTGAAGAAATTTGAAGCAGACGTGTAAAAGCTGATCCAGCTTGCCTACTCAGAGACCACGGAGGATTTCAAGGAATAGTTGATGGTGCAGGTAGTCATTGCTAGATTGATAGATATTGAAATACAAACATCTCTGAGATTTAACACTCTCCAAGAAATGTAGTGAAGCTCTAGTTCATTCATTGGAAGTGGAAGCGGCTGTCAACACATCAGAGCCAGCAGAATACTGGATGAACTGGAACCCACGAATAACCGCGCAAACAATCAATTAAGATGGAACTGTTTCAGATGTGGTAGGAGTGGACATTTCCAGAGAGATTGCAGGGCGAGGTTACCATCACGTTTGTCTTCATCTTGTAGAACAGTCGGGAGGCATGCGGGATAGTGAAAGCAGGATAGTGAAAGCGAATCTCCCGGGGTCTTCCAAGTCAACAGGGTCAGAAGAACTACTGATACTCGTAATTCGCTCATCAGAAAAAAAAACCCGTACCATTCCAATAACGACCCTATAGTAATACATATGTCTTATTAGAAGACCGTATCCTAGAGCATCTGAGTAAAATCAGAGAACAAGATCCCACGAAGGAGTTGCTGACATCAGACGAATGTTACCTGAGGACAAATTGACTACCGCACTCATCCAAACCTTATGGTCTTTCTAAATTGGGTCTTGAAGAAATTCATTAGTTAGTTGCCGTTTCGAAAAGTGAAAGAAAAGTCAGTTGCTGTACAATATAGAATAAGTATTCATCGGGAAAAACATGGCTTAGATACGGTGTGTTGCGCAATATTCAAGTAGTGAGCTGCGATTGATTGATTTATTGTCAGAATGAATTATTATGATGTTTTTGTGAAGTGTAAGTAAATGGACAATGATTAATTCCGTATTTTAATAGTCACGAACCCAGATTCGAAACAATATTGATCGTAATTACTGGATCAGGGTATTTCTAAGTAATAAATAGTTTACAGAATAATTAGTTCGTGAATTAATTTGGCATTATTTGTATTCTGGCAGAGAGCCACACAAAATATAATTACAAGTTCATTTTATTATTCGATACACGAAATAGCCAGGAATTTTATTTATATCACTGGGTAGTTTGCAGGATATCTTGGAGTTGTACTTATCGATTCAAAACATCATAGAGATTTTTTCACACAATTTTTAAGCCTCACTCATCTTAGGAATGAAATGACAGTTATGAACAATGATTCAGCATGGTAGACAAATGATCTAGAATACCTTTCTACTTCCAAAAGCCCTCCTAAATAGCCATCAGAAATCTCTCAACGCCTTATGTAATGACTTGGCGATGACTAGGACGCACAAAACTTTATTCATCTCGAAAATACCCGTCAACAGATTGCTGGGTTTTGTGAAGGACATTTTCGAAAGACAGCAAATACGCCTTGAGTACATTTTTCCTTGGAAAGATGGCTATGGATGAACAAATGAACCAATACTGACTATATTTCCCGTTCGTCGTTATAGATGATTATATAAAAATCGTGGGTATGTGCCAAATATATTTTCGTATTATTGATGACAACACGGGATCTTGTGTTGGGCACAGATCAAATAATTACATGAGAGGATTGGCGGCAAAATGTCTTGTTCACAAGGTCACTGGATGGAGCAACAGAAAAACGGTGATATATACATGGTATGTCATAAAATATTGAAATATTCATTTGTTGTTCACCTCTAGATAAATGATAAAGTGATAAAAACTCCGAACTTTTGTGATCGAAACCTATATAACATTTCATCAGTCAGGATAAAATCGAATATCCATCTCTCAAAAAATGTTGATGTCTCTTCTGGAGTCTTACAAGATGAAAGCCTAAGTCCTCCACTTTTCTCATTGTTCATTTCTGTATTGATCAAACAACTGACATCGTTTTGCTCTTGTATGTCAAGGTCGTCGACAGTGATCCTTGCCGATACAGAAATTGATCTCTCCCGTAAATTGGGTATCCTAGAGAGGTACGCCTATGAAAATCACCTTGAAATGAACACTTCGAAATCGAAGATAATGCGTTTCTCCAAAAGCGGGTTTTAAACAAACTACAACTAACATTTTCACATAAATCGCACCGAAATACAGATAGTGAAAAAATACCTTCTTCTCATCAGCGCTCTTCAAAGAAATGGCTTATTCCTCTGTTTCTAAGGCAAACCAAGAAATTGGAGCCGTCATCTCCTTACTCTCAAAGTCGAGAACTAATTCCTGGGAAGCGCGAATCAAATTATACAATGCCATAATTATAAGTACTTTCTCTTCATGCTTAATTGTTTGGGGTGCTAACTACTCTGATATTTTGGAGTGGGTGCAAGTCCAATTTTTCAAGAGACTCCTTCTGCTCCCTACCAACCCACCAGAATACTTAATACACGGTTTTCAAGTACACTCTGAACTGGTTATTGAAATTGTTATCCATGGACTGTCAAAGAATACGTGAATCATTTTAAATGTTTATAATGTCTTCTTTGTTTTTATATTTTTGTTTTTATATTTTTGTTTTTTTTTTTGTATTTGTGTTTCTTGCTTGTTTTTATACTATTTTAATTGTTTAATCTGATCATTACTTTTATGCTATTTTTATACCATTTGAATTGTTTAATCTGATCATTACTTTTATGCTATTTTTTGACTTGCTACAAACATTTTATTATGTAACGTGGTGAAATAAACTATCTATATATCTATCTATCTATCTATGATAGGTATAAAAGTTTAACCATTTTCAATTGCAGAGGCTGTTTCTATAACGAGCAAATAAAAAACTCAGTTCGCTTACACGAGCGTATATGCGAAGTAACGGAACGAAAAATAATGTGTAGTACTCGTAAACATTCTCCGTCGCCGAATGGAAGATCACAAGAACCGACAGTAAACGTGGGTTTGAGTGACAGCTGTCTAGTTCTACAGCAGATTCGCCTGATCCAATCAAAAACCGCAAGCTAATGATAATGCTTGTAGGTGTGTCAATACGTTGAGAGGCCAAGAAAACTAATAAATCACGAGTTAAATTTGTGTTTCAAGAGGTATGAATAAATAAAAGCCAGTAGCGTATAGAAATAGGTTTTGAAACATTTTATAGTTCTGTTGTGTTTTGTTGGAAAATATGGCTATTTTTCGACCATAGGAAAATTAAATTATGATGATCTGATTGCCTATTAATACATACTTTCTCGCTTATGGCATATTTTTTTATTTCAACGTATTTTAAAATATTTAAATATCTAAATAAAATTAGTTATATCCGTCTATGCTGCTCAAAGAATACCGCTTCAAGACTTCAAAACTTGTTTTTCATGCTTCTACAATTGAAAATGGTTAAACTATACCCTAGGCTGTTTCATCTTTAGGCGATATTTTTTTTTCGGTCCCACCTGAAAATCTGATAATTTATAAAAAAAAATATTCCCGCTGGAAAAAAATTCTGAGTAAATTAGAGGCTTCACTCTTTGAAAAATTCGATTTCCCATATAAATAACAAGTAATTTTTTTTTCGGTTCCAACTCGATTTTTCTGTATTCAAAAAATTTTTGTGGAAAAAATGGGTATACAGCTTATGTAGGGCGATAAATTTGCTACAAACGTACATTAAATATTATCTTACAATAGACGCTATAAAGCTATTGAATTGTTAATTTTAGAAACTACTTTTTGTATTTAGTAAATAAATATAAATTTTGATATATAAATCAGGAGAATTACTAGATGTATTTTTTTTTTCATTTCTGAATTTGTGGCAACATTAATGTTTGATTAGCATTCGGAAATTGCTTCTATGCATTGCCACAACTTGTAATAAGTATTGTTTCTGTTCTTCGTTATAAGTTAAACTCCGATTATTCGATTATATTATTGAACTCCCCGTTCAGCAGTATCATTCAGCAGATTTCCATTGATAATAGCTTTATAGCGTCTATTGTAAGATAATATTTGATGTATGATGAATAAATTTCAATTACAAAAATTTTTATTGTCAATTATTATTAACATTCACCTTTCCAGCTCTACAACTCATAAAGTGTTGGTGGGACAGTGTTTGCTCGAAGGAACTTTTTTGTAGCAAATTTAACGCCCTACAAAAGCTGCATACTTTTTTCCACAAACATTTTTTGAATAGCGAAAAATCGAGTTGAAACCGAAAAAAAAATCCTGTGTTATTTATATGGTAAATCGAATTTTTGAAAGAGTGAAGCATCTAATTTACTCAGATTTCATTTTTAGTGAGATTTTTTTATAAATCAGATTTTCAGGTAGCACCGAAAAAAAAAAAACATAACGCCTAAAGATGAAACACTATAGGTACCTCGAAAATGTTTGAACTGGGTGGGGAAAACGTTAGATATAATTGGGTCAGCACGGTGAACCTCTGGTTCGAGTCAATAAACTCTCTAGATGTACTGAACCAACTCAACCATCGACTTTTAAAATCGATAAAAGGCGAAATACTCAAAAAATTCGCAACACGCTGAAGATCTAAACAAACTATCGTTATCTAGATATATTATTTTCAACCCGATATATCCAACAGTTAGTTCACCGCAAAGTTACCTCACTTTTCGCACCCCCATTCATATTATCCGCTTAGTCGTCCAGATTAGCCTATCATATAAACATACATTGAGATTAGCATTCAATGGTATGAACTACACTATTGAATTTGGTGAAATTTGCTCTATATGCAATAGATATGAGTGCCAAACTTTGAAACATATTTTATTTGAGTGCCCTATACTTGTGCTGTCAGATCCAAAGGGCATTCTTTTCTAGCAAATTATGATTCCTTCGTAAATTCCTTGCATAACCTAAGCCATGATAACCAAAGCGCTATCTGATTTTATAATCGAAGTTTTCAAACTATGAGCCTTTGTAGTTAATGAATGAGTATTTGTAATCGTGCTAAATGATGGAACTGGGTAATATTTCAGTGTTCTGTGCATACAAAGTTTTTTTTATGTTACTGTTAGACCAAATTACTTTTTATGAGATATATATCTTGGGAAACAATAAAGAATAGAATTGATATAAAAATGTAAACAGTCCAAATAGTCGAATCAACGGAGCCTACAAATCTGTTGGTAATTATCAGAAACCAATTTTAAATGAAATATAAAAAAATATTTCTTGCACTATATTTTTATAAATCAGAGACCTTCCAGTGGGCGGAATATATTTTTTTATGAATTATAATTTTGAAAATTCTGAAGTTTTCTTCATCT
This sequence comes from Gonioctena quinquepunctata, assembly GCA_018342105.1. Classification (NCBI taxonomy): domain Eukaryota; kingdom Metazoa; phylum Arthropoda; class Insecta; order Coleoptera; family Chrysomelidae; genus Gonioctena; species Gonioctena quinquepunctata. Next base: position 116,660 of record JAFIRS010002948.1, read on the forward strand.
CCGAATAATTAATAAATTCCATATTTAAACGTTTATTTTTCAAGGAAAAAAATATTGCAGGGTTTCTTAGGGTCACTATGATATGATAAATATCATACGAAAGATAAAACACTTGATTGTTATTCTGTAGCAACTGATTTTAGTGATTTTTTCCAAAGTAGTAAGTGTATCCTCAGGTTGTTTTCAAATGCAGCAAATGTTTACTATGGAGTCTATACAGTGTCTTGTTGCTGGTTGTATTAGATGAATGATAGAAGTTTGTAAAAAAAATGCGTATGGAAATAGCTGAAACTTCCAAAATCAGTTGACCAATTCTAAGGGTTGTCCACAGGGTGGAGTTCTTTTCCTCATACTGTGTTGCCTGGTGGTGAGTGGCCAACTAGCAGTAATTAACAACATGGTCTATTATACTCGTACCCCAGTCATTTGGTCGTTTTCCGCGAGATTTGAAAATTGGTATTTTTTTATACATTTCGACGTGCTCTTGCCGAATTTCCACTTTGTCATTCGGCGCTCGCGCCGCCATATTTTGAAAAAATGGCGCCATATAAACAGTTTTTTTTTACAATATCTCATTTCCGAATCATTTAACGATGAAAATAAATAAATAATAAATTAAAACAATTTATGTTCTAACGTATTTTTTGTAAAATGAATAGATTATCTAGTCTACTCCAATTTCCATCAAGTATCGCATCAATTCAAAACTCGTACTGATGATTTAATGTAGATGTCGTGTTGGTTTGCGACTACGCTGGAACTATCCATTTCACAAAAAATAATTGCTAAAAAACCTTTTTAAAGATTAGCTTTTGTTCAAATGCCCTAGAAGATAAAAAATAATTGCTTTACATGTGTGACGTAGGTTATTTCGTGAGTAACAGATTCAAGAGCTTGTCGCAATGTTTTCAGTTCGAATACAAAGCGACAAGCTTTTGAATCTGTCACTCACGAAATAACCTACGTCACACATCCAAAGCAATTATTTTTCTACTTTTTAGGCTATTTGAACAGAAACTTGTGTTTAAAAAGGTTATTTATTAATTATTTTATTTTGTGCTTTTTAGTTAGTACTCCTGAATCTATGCATTTTTGTTGAAGCAACGTTATTATGAGGCTTCTTTCCTGTAAGTATTGAGCTATCTAGTTCCTCAAAAAATTAAAAAAATTAACTCGTCCGCCATCCTGGAGCTGCCATCTTCAATTTATGAATTTTGACATAAAATCAATAATCTTCGACTAAATTCATAATTTTCGATCCCAAAAACAATCCACCATCACAAAACTCCACCATCTTGAAGCCGCCATCTTCATGACATGTTTTTTGGGTAACCTTCCACAGTCTGAAAATGAAAATATAATCAGGAAAATCTATACAAGTGTAGAAAGGGCAAACTAATTAGTTCACCCCGATAAGTTACTGCGTTCACCTAATTATATTTCCTATAGAAAAATTATTCAATTTGTCAGTAAATTGTCGTTATCTGAATCTGCCTATCTTTATTTTTTTTTATTTTGATATTAAATTCATAACGTCCGACCCCAAAAACCCTCACATACCAATTTTGAATAGAATCGGACCATAATAACAAAATTCGTACGCCATCTTAAATTTATGAATTTTAACAAAAATTTATAATTTTCGACCCCGATAACCCCCACATACCAATTTTGAATAGAATCGGACCATAATCACAGAGATCGTCCGCCATCTTGGAGCCGCCATTTTGATTTTAATAATTTTGACAAAAAAAATTCATGATCTTCGACTTCGAAAACCTGCACATTCCAGTTTTGAATCGAATCGTACCATAAACACAAATCGCGTCCGTCATCTTAGAGCTGATATTGTTTTTTTTCTAAAAAAATTGTAATGCATTATTACCGAAATTATGAACACCTGCCAAATTTCACGTTAATCGGACAACTAGAAGTGGGTCAAAATTCATTTGCAAGATTTGTCCCAAGCATACTAACAAACTAACAAGTGAAGTTAAATAAAAGCTTGTAAAAAACGTTCGAATATAAATTGTAGGAAATTTTCTCTAGTTTAATTTATTACACATCTAGTTTCATCGTAAACTGAGTCGGGAATGAGATATTGTCAAAAAACTATTTTTTGGCGCCATTTTTACGAGGTGGCACGTCAAAATCTATAAAAATACCAATTTTCAAAACTTTTGGAAAACTTTCCAGGAAACCTCCGTTTTGAGCACCAAATGACTGAAGTATCGAGCTTGAGCGGATGACAACCAGAGGACCAGCCTTGGTATGAGGACGATACAAAGAGCCCTAGAAAAAGAATATTTTTGGAAGTGACTTTCTAGAAATCCTTAATACTTTTCGGGAAATCCGCCATTTTATCCGTCGCCAAGCGATAACCATTGCATTGGCGTACCGTAATCGTTTTTCATTTCGACCATCTCGATCAAAAGCCATCGGCTCCTTATTTATTTAATATAATACATCCAAACAGATTATAAATCCACTAGCTGGAGTATATAACGGTATTTTGTGATACAATTTTGGTTTATGGTACAACATATGGTTTGGTTTATGGTACATATGGTAACAATAGTTGGTTAATTCGAGATATGCTGGAATAGGGTAATTCTAAACTGGGTTAGTGAAGTGGAAAATATATCTACACTATCTAACCTATTAAATTGTCTGCACATGTGAATCAAAGGACTGTGGAAATGGTGGTAGGAGTTAGTTACAACGGTGTGGAAAGAGATGTTGGATCTCGAAGTAATTCGTGGCACATTGAAATTAACAAGGGCAAGTAATTCTGGCGAGTCAATTAGACCGTGTATGACTTTGCAAAGGAATGTAAGGTCGGAGATTTCTCTACGCTTTTTAAAATACAGAAATTTGAGGAACTTATGCTGAATTTTATCTATAGAATCGATTTTTTTTTCTGAATGTATCCCAAACAGTACTGCCGTATTTAAGCTTTGAACGTACTAGAGAAAAATATACGGCTTTCATTGCTTTGATAGAAGAAAATTCTTTGCTATTGCGAATAACGAAACCTATTAGTTTAGCAGATTTAGAAGTGATGTTTTTTATATGAGATACAGTACCCCTAGATCCTTACATTCGTTCACGCGGTCGATTATGATATCATTCAATGTATAATCGCGTTCCATTGCCGATAAAACTCTGCGTATTTCTATTCATTTTCAAATGGTGGGTTCATATTAATTATACTTATGAGCTCCTTCGTATACCAACGTGGAAATTTTTTTGATTTTTTTTGCTAAAGGAGTACCCTCTGAAATTATAGATTGAATAATATCGTTGAAAGTACTACATATTGAGTTCACATCACCATATTCTTCCAGGATGTCCCAATTGGTGTTGGTTATCATTCGCAAAAATTTAGCTTGATCCATTTTGTTAAAGTCAAAATCAAAATTTTTTTAGTCTTTTTACAATATATTATTACGTCAATGGCGAGAGTAGGGTGATGTTGATCCTCTTGAACTAGTGACTCTGATTTCGTAGAATCATGGGCATTCCGTTCCTGTACCCGATAAATAGATTGGTTTCTCCACTATTAAGACGTAGGTCGAGTTCACGTCTCAGATTTCTGTAGTAATCGCGTTGTTTGATGGTGTAGTCTCCTCTGATTGAAATTTCTCTGAATTTTTGTTCTGACCGAAGTATTTTCTTGCCTTTGAGTAGGGTAATAACATCATTGCAGTTGGGTAAGACCATTTTCACTGGACGGGGTTTATCCCCCAGATTCTTCCCCAAACGTGAAATCTGTAGATTATTCGTGTTAAAGTTGGGGATAATTGTTTTAACGACTTCGACGCATAATGACTTCGTGTCAGTGTCCTCATCTAACCAAACAGCAGAACATTTTTTTCTCTACGTTTTATTTCGATCATCTCGGTTATAATCTCGAAAAGATTTTGGGAATTCCCTGTGAAATCGACCACTTTTTTTATCGAGTTCATTGACCTTATCGTGCAGAACTGCTATCTCTTGTTTATATTTATTTTCTGTGGTTTCAATGCTTTTTTGCAGGTTGTCCAGTTTTTTGTCGAACTGCTCCAATCTGGCGTTCAGACCGGCCAGAACACCTGTCGATACCTTATCGATGATATTTTTAAGGAAAGTGTCCTCTTGCCAGATTTGTTTTACTGAGTCTTCGGCTACGCTTTGAACTTCAACGATTTGATCGCGTGTTAATGGCATTTTCAAACTACCCGATGATTATACACTTTTTGGGAGATGAAACTGGGTTCACAGGATATACCACAAATTACACCACTCTCGGAATCAGAAATAATTTTAGTTAGAATTTGAATAACTACCATAAACTTACACTTTAACGGAGCTATTTTAAATGTGTGTTATGTATCACGAGCGTATACTGATAGGGCTTCAGTCTTTCCGAATGAACAACCTTCATCTTGGTGCTAGGGCTGCCTTGGATTCTTTAAACCACGACTTTGATCCTCTTCTTCACCTCCCACAACGGTATCAGTTTGGGGGATACACCTTCCTTCCAAACCTGGTCACTTTCTTTGAATCCTCCTGAATTAGCTCTCAAATCATAACGAGCTTTCATCATGTCACCCTCTTGGCTGCTTGATGATCCGGCACTAAGACACAGGGCAATCGAAGATAATGCTGGCCGAGGTAAGCTTGGTTGAATCATGGACAGCTGCTCTGAATGCCATCAGAAAAAGTAGATGGTGTCCGCCCAGTCCACTTGATGTTTTTCCACAACCTTGGAAAGATGTTCTTCCATAGTTCAGTTGAATCTTTCAACCGTGCTATGCGATTGGGGCTGGACGCAGTAGTTGTGGTCCTGCTGATACCCATCAGCTCACAAACTTTCTTGATTAACTTCGGCTCGAATTGATGTCTTCGACAACATGTTATCCACCAATGACCTTGCTATTGTGGATGCGTCCTGTTCTGGAATGACATAGAACCCAATTTCTGAAATAGTCCATGGCAACAAGGATATGTTTTTTGCCATCATCAGTCATAGGAAATGACCCAGCTACATCAATGGCAATCCGCTCGAAAGTAGTTTTTCTTCATTTCGCTCCTGGACCTTGTCTTGGGACTTTCAGTTGCTCCTCACTCTGGATATCATCTGCACCATCTTTCTACGTTGTCTCGATATTGAACCAGTAGAACCTCTGCCTGATCTTGTACAAAATTTCCTTCAAGACTTCACCTATTCCTGGGCAAAACCAATTGGGAAATTGACGACTTCCCATCAGCTGACTCCCATACCCGTTTGAAAAGTCAATTTTCCACAACCAGGGAATCCTATTGTGCTCACATTGCCCTGAAGACATGATTCGAAATATCTCTCCAGGAGGGTACACTTGTTTCGTTTCCTTTTTCCCGTTGAATGTCCCCAATGACTGGAATCAGTTTCTAGATCCTCTCTCATGTGTCTTCTTCAGGTAACACTAATCTGATGTCGGCAACTCCTTCAAATATATTTTTCTGAAAATTGAGAGTTGACAAAAATGAAGTGGTTGTTTTCTGTTATTATTATTAACGAAAATTACTTCATTTTGATCGTAGGTTTTTCAATTTTCAGAAAAAAATTTATATTCAACTTAATAAAAATGTTTCTTGACTTTGTACCTCTACGGGAAAGAAACGTATTTTCAACCGACGAAACCAAAAAGGAGGAGGTTCTCTAGTCGACGCGTATATATATATTTTTTTTTTATGTATTGTAACGTAAATAAACTTAACTTGGTTTAACTAATTTATTTAACACTTAATCTACAACTTAATTTATATTACTACGCCACTGAATAGCTCGATCGTATGGGCTCGTTCAGACTGTTCACTCCCTCTTGAGGGCTGTCTATTTATCTCCGATACAGCATTCTCGATGTTTCGAATTCTTCCAGTTGGCGACGACATGTTCCAATTGTTTCCAATATTGACCGTTGCATTACGCGGAAGAGCGACTGGATGGTTCTCGAATATCTCCGGGGATGATCTCATCGCTGTCGATGGCGACGCGGGAGGCGACAGGTCCGGCCTAGGTTCGTTACATTGCCCCCTTCTTAAAGACATTTCGTCCCGAAATTTCATCCTTGGAGTGTGACGATATCTGCATGACTCTCATACTGCACGTGAAGTTCGATGGAAGTAACACTCCTCGGTCTTCAGATCGGTCGTGGAAGAGGGTTACAGCAAACCAAAATCTTGACGCCGCTGGATCTGAATATCGCCTCCAGCATACTTCTTATGACTCTCCAGTCCAACCCATCAATACCACAGGATAATTTTGGAATTGCTAGATCCACCAGATTCTGGTCCACCATAGTATCTCTTAGTTTGGTGAGACTCTTCCAGACATCTTCATAAGACGGTTTATCTTGGGAATGCCTCTTGGTGACTAGGTAGTAGATGTTTCTCTGGCCTTTCTTCAACTGTAGCACCTCACCAACTTCTGGATTCTGCTCCGCAGTGTTTGGAGTTGACCAAATTTTTGAGAACACTACGGCGATGCCCCTGGACATTCGAAGATCTTCTGCCACACAGTGCGCTAGTGCGTAGTCAGCAGGCACCTCGAAAAGGTCTCGTGACTCCTCTCTAGTAACCCCATGTAGAACTTTCTGCCCGTTTGAATACAAGGACATAAACTTCGAACGTCATATCATCCTCCGGTGGCTTGAGGGTGCGAACTTGGTCATGGTTTCCAGCGTAAGGGGCCAACCTGTTGAAATGGACGACCCTTGGTTTCCCTCGGGGTGGCTTATGGATTCGGTACACAAGGTCGTTTATCCTTTTCACGATTTTATACGGGCCTTCCACGAGTTCCGCAACTTTGGTGATAGTCCACGACGACGTTTGGGGTTGTACAGCCAAACCAGGTCATCAACCTTAAATCCTCCAGCGTCGGCCTTGATGTCATAGGTCTTCTTCATTTTATCGCTGGCACTCTGGATGTTCAACCGGACTCGTTCGTGGATGTCGTCCATTCTCTGCCGAAGTTTGCTGACGTAGTCCTCTCCCGCAGTGTCTTGTCCTGGCGGTATCCCAAACTTCAGGTCACAAGGCAGTCGCAGTTCTCGGCCCATTATAATACTAGCAGGAGTTTGACCGGTTGACTCGTGTACTGCGGATCGATAGGCCATCAGGAACAAATGAAGATACTGGTCCCAGTCTCTTTGATGGTCAGAGACAACCTTGGACAAGTGGCGGTTGATCGTCCTGTTCATCCGTTCCACCATTCCATCGGACTGCGGATGTAGGGCCGTGGTTCTTGTCTTGCGGATGTTCAGCAGTAGACATATTTATTGGAAAAGGTTGGATTCGAAATTTCTGCCTTGATCCAAGTGCAGCTCCATTGGAATACCGAATCGACATATCCACTCTTTCACCAAGACGTCGGCGACGGTGATGGCTTCCTGGTTGGGCAGGGCATAGGCTTCCGCCCACTTACTGAAGTAGTCCATTGCCACAAGGATGTATTTATTCCCGTGGTCGGATACGGGAAACGGGCCGGCGATGTCAATGGCGATTCTCTCGAACGGGCTGCCTACGTTGTACTGACGCATCGGGGCCTTGGGTCGTATTCGAGGTCCATTGCTAGCAGCGCATACAGCGCACTTCCTGCACCAGTCCTGGACGTCAGCTTGACAATTGGCCCAGTAAAACCGTTGCCTCACTTTCTGCAGGGTCTTCGTCACTCCCAGATGTCCTCCGGCGACTCCATCATGGATTTCTGCAGCACTTCCTCTTCTGTTCCTGGGAACAATTATTTGGCGTCTGTCTTCCCCACCAATATCGGCCTCCAACACGCGTTTCAGGATCCCATTGTCCAGAATAAGAGAGTTCCATTGTGCCCAATAGGACTTAACAGCCGGCGAGTAACCTGCGACTTCCTGCCATGATGGTCTTCGATTGCCCTTCTTCCAGCTGACGACTAAGCCAAGGTCTCTCTCTTGGTCTTTCTGGATCTTGCTGTCATTCCAGTTGTCATCCATTGCCGCGGTTCTACAAAGTGTTGCTTCTTTCTCTTCTGCTCGTCGGCAATGTGAGCAATCATCTGGACATGGTCTTCGCGACAAGGCATCTGCATTCTTATGGCTAGTTCCGGCTCGATGTTCGATCTCGAAATCGAATTCTTGGAGTCTCTCGATCCAACGTGCTACTTGACCCTCAGGATTTTTGAACTGTAAGAGCCATTTGAGAGCTGCATGGTCAGTTCTCAACAGGAATCTTCTTCCATACGCGTACTTGTAGAAGTGTTCCACTCCCTTTACAACAGCTAACAGCTCTCGCCTGGTGACACAGTAATTGCGCTCTGGTTTGCTAAGCGTCTTGCTGAAATAACCAATGACCTTCTCCTGTCCCTCCTGGATCTGAGATAGGACAGCTCCAAGTCCCACGTTGCTGGCGTCCGTATCCAAAATGAATTCCCTTTGGGTAGGGGATAGCTCAGTATAGGTGCGTGATCAAAGCTCCTTTCAGCTTCCTGAATGAGTCTTGACATTCTTCGGACCACTGGAACTTTGTTTGGCCTTCCGTGAGCTTGGTCAGTGGTTTAGCGATGTTGGAATCCAGCACATATCGGCGATAGTATGTGCATAAACCAAGGAAACTTCGAAGTTGGTGAATGTCTTTGGGATGGGCCAATCCTTAACAGCTTTGATCTTCTGGTCATCCACTGCTACTCCTTCCCCAGAGACAACGTGGCGAGGTATCGTACTTCTTTTGGAACAGATGGCATTTCTTAGGCTCAGCTTCAATCCGAGTTCCTCAGTCGCAGGAATACTTCCTCCAAGTTTTTCACGTGGTCCTCAAACGATCTGCCGACCACAATTATGTCGTCGAGATACACTAGACACGTGTTCCATGAGAGTCCCTTCAGTACTGTTTCCATCAATCTTTCGAATGTGGCGGGAGCATTACAGAGCCCGAATGGCATAACGGTGAACTGCCACAATCCTGAGCCGATGGTAAAAGCAGTCTTTTCTCGATCTTCCTGAGCCAGTTCTACTTGCCAATATCCACTCTTCAGATCGAGGGTCGAGAAAATCGTGGAACCAGCCAACGTGTCTAGGGTGTCATCTATTCTCGGGAGAGGGTAACTGTCCTTCTTCGTGACATTATTAAGTTGGCGATAGTCTACACAAAAGCGTGTCGATCCATCCTTTTTCTTCACCAGTACGACTGGAGAGGACCAGGGACTGTCAGATGGTTCGATAACTCCTTCTTTTCCCATATCGCTGACTATTTTGTCAGCCTCTTCCTTCTTGGCAAGAGGAAGTCTTCTTGCTGATTGCCGGATCGGTCGGGCACCCCCAGTATCAATCTTGTGCTGGACCACATTAGTTCGACCTCCTTTTCCTTGTCCGGTATCGAAGATGTCTTGGTACTTCTCAACTAAATCTCTTAGTTTGGGCTGTTGAGCTGGTTTTATATCTTTGGAAGAGATGGCAACTAATTTTTCTAGTTCTGTGGGCAAGTTGTTGGGTTGGCTAATCGTACCTCGTACACTCCGGATCACTGAGGAAACTGACGAGCAGTGCCCCAATATTGTTCCTTTCTTCAAGGTCACTGGAAAATAATTGACATTCAGACCCTTACGGGCACAAATTTGTCAGCACGCAACAAGGTCTTCCCTAGTGCAATCCCTCGTCCAATTTTCTCATCATGAAGTTTGGGCTCGAACATCACCACGTTTCCACTGCTCGTACTCCCGTCCAGGCGAGCCTCCAGAATGGTTTCAGCCCTCTCAGGTACGCTTACATCTTCAGCCAACAACACACGGATCAACCCCTCACTTCTCCCATGAAGCACCAGCTCTTCTCCGTTGACACGTAGGACGCCGTCTTTGAAATCCAATTCAAACCCTCTGGAATTCATGATGTCCATTCCGATGATTGCATTGTCTTCGATGTCCGCTACAAGTGCCTGATGTTTCACTTTAGTGCTGCCCAAAATTATTTCAATCGGTAGCTCGCCATATACAGTAGCTGGCTCCCCTGTTGCTGTGCGTAGCTTCCAAGTTGTCGGTTCAATCCGTTCCGGTGTTCTGGCAAAGGAAGGCCGAGAATTGTCCTAGTCGCACCTGTATCTAGCAGCATGGTGCAAGGCTCGTTATTGATGAGACCGTCTACGAAGACACCTTTGTTCTGTCGTTGAAGGATAGCGACATATGCGTTGTTAACCGGGCTTGCGGACACATGTTTCATTCCGGCATCTTATCTGTCTTTCGATTGCCCTTCTCGTCGACCTTTTTTAGTTTTCCTGCATCGGAGTCGATGAATGTTGGACATTTGCTACGCACATGTCCAATTTTGCCACAATTCCGGCATCTTATCTGTCTTTTCTCAGGCAACACTTCCTTCATCACTTTTCTTATGGCAGCTTCCAAGTTAGCAGGCTCCTGTGAGTCTTCCTCAATCGTTTGAACTTTACTTTGGCTTTTGCAGCATTGTTTTGCTGCTTCGAATTCCAAAGCGCGTGCCAGTGCGTCTACGAGATGTGTTGGACGAGCTAATATCAACGCTTGTCTGGTTTCTTGGTCACGGAGTCCATCCAAGAATGCCTGAACCGCTTATCGCTCCATTACATTTTCCGGTATGGCTGGATATGCGAGACGAACCAAGCGTGCAATGTCAGTTTCAAATTCTTGTAAGGATTCGCCCGATTTCTGACAGCGATTTTTCAGCTGGGAGTGGTATACGTGTTCCAAATGAGCGTGGCCATATCGTAATTCTAGATGTTTAATCAGCTGATCATAGTCCTCCTGTTCTTGGGCGGTGAGAGTTTGTAGAATATTTGTCCATTTCTGCCTCGACCCCATCTTTGATTTTATCTACCTCCGTGTTCATTTGCTCCCTAATTTTATCTATCTCTGTCTCAACGGTTCCCATTCTTTCTTCTAGAAAATTAGCCACACCACACAATTCTTTTTTTAGGCCTTCTGTGTTTTCCAGGAACTTCTCTTCCAGGCTTCTTGCATTTTCTTCCAGGCTTCTTGAATTTTCTAGAAGCTTCTCTTCCAGATTTCTAGAATTTTCTTGAAGCTTCTCTTCCAGATTTCTAGAATTTTCTTCAAGCTTCTCTTCCAGATTTCTAGCATTTTCTTCCAAGCTTCTTGAATTTTCTAGAAGCTTCTCTTCCAGATTTCTAGAATTTTCTTGAAGCTTCTCTTCCAGATTTCTAGCATTTTCTTCCAAGCTTCTTGAATTTTCTAGAAGCTTCTCTTCCAGATTTCTAGAATTTTCTTGAAGCTTCTCTTCCAGAGTCCTCGAATTTTGTTGCAGTTCTTCTTTCACGGATTTAGTAGTTTCTTCGAGTTTATTCATTACCAAACTTAAATCACCTCCGGGAACTTCGAATAAAAATGTTTCGGGGTCCTCACCTTCTTGTATAAGTCCTTCTGCAAGTCTTTCCTGGAGTACTTGCTTTTTACCCGTTGTTTCCAGTTCCCTTTCCTCCAATTCCTGTTTCAATTCCGCTACCTTCAAATCCGCAAGGCGCACTTTTCTTGAACACATTTTGTCTTTGACGAGGTATCAGTCTGTTTCACACGAAAAGTTTATCAGTTTGTTAAAAATTCACTTCGCGAATTCTTTTCCACGGGCCACCAGTCTATTGTCTGTTTCACGCGAAGAGTGTATCAGTTTATATTCCCACGCACAATTGTCCACTTCGCGAAAACCGGGCCACTGTCTATTTTCTGTTTCACGCGAACAGTGTATCAGTTTATATTCCCACGCACAATTGTCCACTTCGCGAAAACCGGGCCACTGTCTATTTTGGGCGTACAAAAAGGTCTATCAATTTATTTTTCTGACTATCCACTCCACGATCACGTGTTTATTTTCAAAATCTCACTTCCGACACCAATTGTAACGTAAATAAACTTAACTTGGTTTAACTAATTTATTTAACACTTAATCTACAACTTAATTTATATTACTACGCCACTGAATAGCTCGATCGTATGGGCTCGTTCAGACTGTTCACTCCCTCTTGAGGGCTGTCTATTTATCTCCGATACAGCATTCTCGATGTTTCGAATTCTTCCAGTTGGCGACGGCATGTTCCAATTGTTTCCAATATTGACCGTTGCATTACGCGGAAGAGCGACTGGATGGTTCTCGAATATCTCCGGGGATGATCTCATCGCTGTCGATGGCGACGCGGGAGGCGACAGGTCCGGCCTAGGTTCGTTACAGTATGACCACTCATAACTTTTTACTGATACGTCCGATTCCGATAATTCTTTTTTCAGTGGATAGGATGTACTTCGAAGTTGGTCCCATTTGAATTTAACAGATGAAACCCAACCCTAACAAAATGAAGGATATTGATCACTCACTCTCTGAATTCTGGTCCGTAAACCGATTCTATCAGGCATAACTTTGTACTGGGTTCCTCGATTTGGATGATTCTTCTTTTATTAGATCATAGTTGATCATATTTGAATCTCGAATGGAATTATCCACCCTTACGGGTAGAAAAATAAGGGATAATTGATTTTTCACTTGTGAACATTGGCACACATATGTAGTTGACAATGACAGATCGGTATTGTCACTATTTTTGTTCTGCTACATCCGTCACAATCATTATATTCTATGGTAGGATGGAATGATATACAAAGTAATGAAATAAACTAACCAGAACAACAAAAATAATTTATTTACAACAAATAGTAAAAGTAAATAATCATATTATTTAACTGGTAATAGTTGAAGTAAGGTGGGTAAGTAACAATTTTGGAAATAATCAAAAAACAAGCAGCTAGTAATAAGTAGATTTCAGCCACAAAAAATTTAAAAATAAAAAAAATTAACGAAAAAATAAACCGACGAAATACGGAACTGAAAAGTAAAAAATAAAATGAACCTTCTTAGTCTCAATAACTAAGCTCCTAAACTAATGTAAGTAACTAATTTTGAGTCGGCGCCAAACGAACAATCAACGAAGTTCATTAAATTACTTCAAAAAAATTATCAGAATGTCACCGCGCAACTTGATGCCATCATTTTACGCCTTACCTAATTCATTTGCTTGTTTATTTGGCGCCGACTCAAAATTAGTTACTTACAAGTTAGCTTAGTTATTGAGACTAAGAAGGTTTATTTTATTTTTTACTTTTCCGTTCCGTATCTGGTCGGTTTAATTTTTTAAAAAAAATCTACTAATACCTACCTACTTGTTTTTTTATTACTTCCAAAATACTCACTTACCCACCTTACTCCAACTATCACCAGTTAAATAATATGATTATCTATGTTGAAAAGGGAAACATTCTCAATTGAATATTGAATAGAAAAAAACACCAATTTCAAAGTGTCTCTCCAAAAGAAATGATTCTAACTTTTTCCATCTTTGCAAAGTGAGATTGCTTCTTGAAAATGTGTTTCCCATTTCTTCCGGTCTTCCTGATGATCGTGGAAGTGTGAAATAAATTTTCGTCGAAAAAAATTTATTGAAGACCTAGTGAATGCGATGCCTCTCTTGCGTCAATGTTACGAATTATTTCTGGTGAGTACTCTCTTTTGGAAAACATTTTCTCTGCCTCATTCATCTTTATGAGTTCTTAATTAAGACTGGAATAGACAATCAAATAACTATCTGAATGAAAATGCAAATTTTCAATTACAGATTTTTTTTTTGAGTTAGGGTTTTTTCAGAATAGCTATCAGATGTAGTTCAAGGTCCAGCGTGGCTTTAGCCAGGAAAGTAGTTGTTTTCTGTTGAACATTCACAAAAAATAACTTCATTTATCGTGGATTTTTCAATTCACAGAAAAAATTTTATTCAATATTCAATATTCAATTGAGAATTTTCCCTTTTCAACATGAATACCCCACAAGAGGTTATCTTGACGATGGAAGATAGTGACTAAAGTTTATCTTTCAGTCGCAGATGATTCCACATCTGATTTTATGAACATCCTGTTCATATTTTCAACAAATCAATGATTATCTACTTTTACTATTTGTTGTAATATAAATTATTTTTGTTGTTCTGGTTAGTTTATTTCATTACTTTGTATATCATTCCATCCTCTCATAGAATATAATGATTGTGACGGATGTAGGAGAACAAAAATAATGACAATAGCGATCTGTCATTGTCAACTACATATGTGTGCCAATATTCACAAGTGTTATTCCCTATTTTTCTACCCATTAGGGTGGATAATTCCATTCAAAATCCAAATATGATCAACTATGAGGTATACCCTATCTAATAAAAAAAGAATAATCCAAATGGGAAAACCCACTACAAAGTTATGTTTAAGAATTTACCTGAAGATGACATAAACAATGTTGAAACGACGTATTGAATAAAACATATATAGACTGACTAAGGCCCTTATTCCGAGAAAATAATGAAAATTGATATATATATATATATATAAAACGGAAGAAATCTAATTGGACGTAGCCCTCAGAGAGAAGTGATAACCGTTCATATATATATATATATATATATATATATATATATATATAAACTCGAGGATATTGGGGTTTGCTGCAAAGGAAAAATAAAACTCTTTTTAGATTATTCCAAGCTTTGGAAGTATTTATCCCCATCATCAGGGAGACTACAATCGAAAAAATACAGGTGAGTTATTTTATGAATGAAAAACAGAGTAATTAGAATTTTAAATACAATTTTTCACAGTAAAAATTTAAATTTTAAAACTTTTTCTAGATAACTCATATCCAAAATTATTACTTTGTAAAATTCTATTTAATACATCGGTCACCATTGATGTACATGCTAATGATAACGTAGTCAATACAGCCTTGATCAATAATGAAATTGACACGGTTCCAACTAAACCTATTTTTACCTCAATTCCATACATAAGAGAGATCACGCCTAAACTCACCAATAGATGAATTCTCTAGACAATTTCAAAATTGCTAATAAAACTGTGTTAACAATCAGAGCAATCTTCTCGAGAGTGAAAGACAAAAAATCCCTATCCTCACTTACAAATGTCATTTACAGTATTCCTTGTCAAGGTTGCGACAAACAATACAAAGGCCAAACCCTTAGATCATTGTCCAATAGAATCATTTCACACAAAAGTGATTGCAGATTGCATCCTGAAAGATGCGCTCTAACAGAACACGTAAACAGTTTGGATCACCGAATGAATTTCGAAGCAGTACAAGTGTTAGCGACTGAATCACATAGATCAGAAAGAACTTTCTTGAAAATGGCTTTCATTTCATAATCAAATAATTGCATGAACAAAAGGAGTGACATCAATCATTCAAGTGAGATCTACCCCTTTTTACTGTCACTAGATTCTAAACCAAATTTTCAAACGTTTCATAAAGAAAAAACCATGTTATCCAACACGACCTAAAGGCCAACCACAATCTGGTCATACATTGAATTTTATTGTTACAAAATTCAACAGTTGGTAACACCTAACCTCAAACGTCATAGTTGACGTGTGTCATATGTCAATTGTCTCTATAAAATAACATGTACCAGTACCACTTTATACACCACACGGTGAGACTAACTTTAGTATAGTTTTTTACAATTTTAATGTGTTTTACAACTCTTAACTCAACTTAATTGTTCTTCATTTTACCGGATTCACAATATACGAACAATACAAATTTTGTGTAACATTATGGAAGCTAACCTCAACATAGATGTAAATTACAATATGAACTGTAATTACAAAATAAAATAACTCACCTGTATTGTTCTTCGATTGTAGTCTCCCTGATGATGGGAATAAATACTCCCGAAAGCTTGGAATAATCTAAAAAGAGTTTTCTTTTTCCTTTGCTGCAAACCCCAATATCCTCGTGTTTTATAACTAACTAGTCAGCAACGACTATCCTCCTACTATGAATATATATATATATATATATATATATATATATATATATATATATATATATATATATACTTTCGAACTGATTTTCGAGATCTGAGTACCATGATCGGTGAAGACAAACAAAAATTTACTGAATTGGTGACGTCCTCAAATATATAAATGAAATTATACCTAAAAATACACCAAAACGAAAATTCTCAAATTCTTTCCGTGGTTAAGGCCAGACAAAAGTCAAGCAAACAACAAACTTGATATTATACCAAATTAATAATAGAGTACCTACCTGCAATTAATAAATTGACCATCCGAGTGTTCATCTGTAATTTAACAGTATATTATGCAACGATCATGTAATAATAGCTATCAAGTTACGTAAACCGTGTGCGAGTGTATCAATAGCCATTACATGATCGTTCTATACACTATTTTTTCTACGACCAATAAATAATAAAATAAAAACAATAAGTTCGGGTGGTGTACAAGATAATTCTCCACTGCTCAACATACTCATAGGTACTTTTGACTCGTTGTGATTCAATGTCAATTAAAATTAAAGGCTAGACAAGTATTAGGAAACTTACCACTTGATTATCCCCAAGAACGTGTTTCTATTGGCCGAAAATTAGTTTCGTAATGAAACGTATGGGTTTCTATTGGCCAAAGTCTGTTTCGAAATGAAAATATGTGTTAAAATGGACAATATTAATAAATCGGTAGCAGATATTTAATTCGCGTATTATAATACGGGAGTAGAAAAAGTAACTTTTCGCATGCCTCCAGCCGAAAAACTGGAATTTTACACACACAAATGGATTTAAAAAAAAACTTATTCGGATAAAACGTGATGAAAAAATTGCTATTTTTAGGACAAGTGAGTAAAGCGTTAAAATTTTATGTTGAGCATCAATGCTGCGAGGGCCTCAACCAGGCGAGTGATTAAAAATGCGCTTTACTCACGTGTTTTAAATCTGATTTTTTTCTTTTTCGCAGAAATTAAAAGATATTATTTTGAAACTGTTGCTTAAATAACTATTGTGTCATTGACTCGTCGAAACAAAATTGCAACCAGCCTACTTAGAATAAAAATCTGCGCTACCGTTGCTTGTGTTGCACCTAATTTGGAAACCAGCCTACTCGATACGAATAATTCGATACGTTGTTTATTGGTAACCTAGGTAACACATTTAATCACTAGTAAAAAATAAATATTTAATCACTAGTGATTAAAAGTACAACTTCTCTCACTAATTTTACTTGAAATTTGTCACATTTTCGTCACTAAAATGGAAAAAATATTATATGGGACTTATTTTTCAGAAAAAAGTTTTTTCTCGATGTTTGCATTACAATGGGATCCTGATTGATAAACAAGCATCTCTTTCAATGTGAAAAACACATCTGACTTGTACTTGCCCGAGTTTAATTGGTAATGAGATAATAGCACTATCAAAATATGTCAAGTGCTTTTTATCTCCCAATGTCCTTTAAAACGTACTGTGTGTAGAAATGCTTTCAGTCACAGTTTGTTCTCAGAATAATTCCGTACATTTCGCAAACTCTACACTACTTAAAGTATTTTTTCCGTTAAATAAAATAATCGTTTCGGTAGATAAAATAAATGTTTAAAGATGTGATTTCGCGAATCGGACTGAATAAAAATATAAGTGAAGTTCAACAGTGTTGTGAGCAGGAGTATTGTTTTGAGCAGAGCCGAATGAAATCTGGCGGAAATAACGTGGGTGATATAGGTCAGTTTAAATATCGTTTTATTGGATGGAGGAAATTGAACGAGCAACTAAAGCGCTTATTGATATCGATTGGTAGAAGCCTTCCGTGGAAGCTGATTAAACAAGTGATGCAATGTTGAATAGAATTCGTGATTTTTATTACTGCCGAAAAACAGGTTGACTAATACAGCCCAGAGAAATTTGAAAATGGATATATTTTAATAGAACTATTGAAGGGCTGCATCTGAATTGAAACTGATAGTTTTTGACAACACTATCTACTTCACTCTCAACAATGATTTTCATAATATCAGTATTTACCAAAACTGCTGAATGAAAAATTTGGCAAATTGCCCCAAACTCCATTGGAGATAAAGGTCAGAAGTTTATCTGAAGCAATAAAAACCAATTTAAATTTAAAAGAATGAAGTTGTTCTTGTTATAACAATGGTCACAATTATTAACGAATTTGAATGGGAAATCTGGAATTGGGAATATTGAAATAAGGGTAAGAACATAGCAAATTAAATAAAAACAAAAATGAGAATTGGAATTTGAGAAAGTTTGAAGGTATTCCTATTAGATAGATTCAATTATCCTTTCTTTCTAAGGAAAACATTATAATAAACATCCCATACAGAACAAACCAATTATTCATTCTGTGATATATTTTCCCATAAAAAATTAAACCGACGAAAGAAGAAACTGAAAAGCAAACAATTATATGAAACTTTTTAGTCTTAATAACTAAGCTCCTGAACAAATGTGAGCACCTAACTAATTTTGAGTCGGCGCCAAACGGACAAACAAGCATATTAATAACGTAAAGCTTAACGATTCAAAATTAGTTACTTATATTAGTTATTGAGACTAAAGATGTTCATTTTATTTTTTGCTTTTCAGTTTCTTTTTTCGTCGTTTTAATTTATTGTTAAAAAGTTTTTTTTGTGGCTAAACTCTACTAATTGCTACTTACTTGATTTGGAATACTTTAAAAAAAAATATGACTTTAACTCAAAAACTAGCGGAACCCTCGTACAAATTTTCACCTTCCCCTTTCACCCCCGTAGAGCAGTGCCAGATTTATACTCACTTACGCCGGGGGCTAATTCTTACGATGCCGCCGGGGGCTAATTCTTAGATGCCGCAGTTAATTAATTATTATTAATTGCCAGTTCCAAAGTACCCATTCATTGTTTTTTTTTCATAATATAAAATTATTACATATAAAGAAACAAATTTCATTAACTTCACAAACTTAAATCTAACAACAAATATACTTTTTTTATATAAATACTTTTCTGGGTGTTTTTGATTCGAACTCTTTATACAAATTCAGCTTTAATAACAAGTCACTGTTGATATTCAAAATCGATAGGCTATTCAAAGTAGCATCCTCTACCATCGAATTCCTAAGGTAATTTTTTACTCTTTTTAAAGCTGTGAATGACCTTTCACCACTGGCATTACTAATCATCAGGGATAGGAACATTCTCAGAGTTTCAAAATGTATTTTTCATTTTATATTTGTGCAAAAACGCCATTAATGAATGCGGCTTGAGGCTTTTTTTTTCTTCTCCTTCAAAGAAAAGTATGTCCGCAGCCGCCAGCCGCCTGTTTTGACGCGTCCATGCACCGCTGCCGCTCGAGATCAAAGTGAATATAATTTTCACAAAACAGTGTGTTTTTGATGTGGCTGTCGCCGCGGACGCGATTTGCGCGTTTGCTTGAAGATTGCTGCTTGCTTTTTCTTTGCCCTTTGCCGCCTCTTAAAGTTTACCGCCGGGGGCCAATAGTCCCATAGCCCCTTCCTAAATCCGACCCTGCCGTAGAGGTTGCATTTATAAAAACACTGCAAAATGTATTTCTTTATCCCTTACAAAGACCTCAAATATTTGTGACCCTTACTTGAAAAATACTGGAACCCCCATACAAACTTCCTCCCCCTCCCCATTTCATCCCTTTAGGGGTTGAATTTATAACAACACTGAAATACATATTTTTTCTATTTGTAACAAAGACTTCATGTACCCATTTTCATGACCCCAACCACCACTCCACCCCTTTAGGGGTTGAATTTCCGAAAACACCGAAACATGTATTTTTTATTTGTAACGAAGATCCAAATATATTTATTTGTGAAGAAGAGCCCAAATGCTAATTTCCATGACTCTAATTTCAAAACCAACTGTACTCTCACTTTCACACACCTTCTCACCCAGCTTTTCACCTCTTTAGGGATGCAATATCAAAATAATATGCTGTCAAAATTTTAGATCTTAGGTACAGCGGTTTGGTCTGGACGTTGATCGTATATCAGTCAATCACTGAGTCAGTTAGTCAGGACATGTAATTATATATGTACATATTACCCCAAACACGAGGTAGCTGCTGGGAACCGTTGAGGAGATCCCTCGACTGTCTTCCGTCTCCATCATCAGATTAACTCCATGCCTCCATTATGTTGTAGTGTCATCAGAACTACATATATGTGTGCCAAGTTTCAACAGAATGGGTTCACAGGTGTAAAATCAATAAGTAATATCCAATTTTTCCACCCTTAGGGGTGTTTTTTTTCAAACTCAAATAGAACCAACTTTGAAGCATACCCTATACAATTTAAAAAGAATAATCCCAATCGGATAACTCAGTATAAAGTTATACGTGGTAGAATCGGTTAAGAAGTAAAAATTCAGTGGGTGAACCAATAATCATCCCCCATTTTCCTATCCTTACGAGTGGATTCAAAAAGGGACCAACTTCGAGGTATATACTCTATGCAAGAAAAAAAGAATCTTCAAAATCGGACTACTCTGTAAGAAGTTATGCGTGGTCACACATAAAAAAAAGAAAAAAGAAAATATACGCATCGTCTAGAGAACCTCCTACTTTTTTGTCGTAGGTAGGCAAACTGTAAACTTTTGACTTTAACTATGTTTTTTTAGCAACTATTCTAGGGATAAAAAAATTAAAGCAAAATAACCTTCATGATGTGCAGGAGAGCTTTTGGAAAAACCTGGGGGCTCAAACCGAAAGCCATGCACTGGCTTCACACAGCGGTAATAAGACCAAGAATAACTTATGGCTCACTCTTATGGTGGCCAAAAACAAATCAAAGACAGGCAAAAACTAACCTTGGGAAAATCCAGAGGCTTGCCTGTCTCTGTATCACGGGTGCAATGAATAGCACTCCAACAGCTGCAATGGAAATCATCCTAAACCTCGAACCCCTTGACTTACATGTCATTGGAGAGGCCAGGATGAGTGCATACAGACTGAAACAAACAAAAAACTGGAGAATCCGAACAACTGGACATACCAGAATCACTCATGTAATCAACATCGAAGAACTCGAAATGATTTCAGACTACATGCAACCCCTATACTCATTCGAAAAACCATTCGAAACACGAATTGATGAATCTGGATGGGCCCCGCGTATAGAATCACAATCAACTGCGGACATAGTCTGGTATACAGACGGTTCAAAGACAGTTGAAGGAACGGGAGCAGGAATACATGGGGTAAGGCCAAGAAGGGATTACATAACACCACTTGGCAAATGCTCCACGATATTCCAAGCTGAAACACATGCTATCATGGTATGCATTCAGAAGAATCTAGAAAGTGGTTATAGGAAAAAACACATCTACATTCTATCTGACTGTCAAAGTGCTATCAAAGCACTCAACTCTATACAGATAAAGTCCAAACTGGTCTGGGACTGCCTCCAGAACCTCATCGAACTGGCAAAACACAACAAGGTCACCTTGATGTGGGTGCCAGGTCATAGAGGCATTGAAGGCAACGTCAAAGCGGACCAGCTAGCTAGACAAGCATCTGAAACGCTATTCACAGGGCCAGAACCTGCACATGGGATTAACAAAAACCGATGCAGGACCCTGATCGACGAGTGGATAAAAAAAAACACCAACAATATTGGGATCAAACTGTCGGGCAAATACATAGCAAGTCATGGTAGGGCATCCAAACCGGACCCTGACGGCTGACCTTCTGAACCTGAACAGAATGAAGGCTCGTATAATAATAGGTCTGTTGACTGGACACTGCGGCCTAAGAAAACACCTAAACACCATGGGAGTACGCAGGGAAACCGTGGAGTGTAGGCTTTGTGATGAAGAGGAGGAAACAGCCTCTCATATTATCTTCGACTGTGACGCCCTAAGTAGTAGGCGACACAGAACCTTCGGAGAGATCAGCCCGGAAACAGGCATGAATCCGAAGAACCTTATCAACAGGCTTCTAAACCTAATTAAAGGCACAAACCTGTTTGAATGAGGAACCACTGACGACAGAGTGATACAATAGACCCCAGCTGGTCGCAGTGTCAAGGGAAGCTAAGTGCCAACCCTGTCTCTGGCTCGTCAGCTTTCAACCAACCAACCAGGGATAAAAAATGCTGTTTGAAAGATAATTTGATATGAGTTTCAATTCGTTAAAATTTATGGAATTTTTTTACGTTAAAAAATATAAGATTTATGCATGAAACAAATGACCAAAGTGAGTATGGTTTATTGAAAATTATCTAAATTGAAACCTAATTTTTAATAAAGGGTTGTACCTCCTCTTGTACTTATACAATTAGACATAAATCTAATCAGGTTCAATATTGTTTCTTGTGGAATGCTAAGCCACTCTTCTACTGCAACAATAAGCTCTAAGCTCTGCGAAGTCTAGCACGAGTTTCAGCTCATCTCATGAATGTTCAATCGGTTTAGGTGCATGCTGGCCACTCCATATTCCGAAAACCGACTTCCATAAAGTAATTTTGCACTTTTGCACTATTCTTGTAGTGTGCAGCCTCGTTCTGTCATGCATAAACATATATAGTCGACGCAGAGTTCCACATAAACTACTAAAATCTCCTCGATGTACCTAGCACCCGTTAAACTTCTTCTCCGGATGAAATAAAACAGGGTCGGTTCGTGCTCCCATAAAATTGAACCCCAGATCATGCAAGAACCACCTCCATAATTAATCCGCTTTTCAATGCAGCATTCTGCGAATAACTTTCTCGGTCTCCTGTGCACTTTTCTTCTCCGGTCGCTACCATAAAGGCATATACTGGTCTCATCTCGAAACACTGTTCCATTGTCCAATTCAGATGATCTCGTGCAAAATGCAAGCGTACTTGACGATGATATAGGGTAAATTTTAGGGGTCAGGTTAATTTCCTGCAGTCTTCGTCTTTTTTTTTCCTCGGATGCTGGTATCGTCGCCAGCTGTACCTCAGCCTCTTGGGCTTTTTGTGCCTTCCGGTTTTTGTTTTACAGCACCCACCCCGTAACTCTAGTCCCTGTATCAGTCTGTACAGGTTTCTCACCGGTTAGCTACTGTATTCTTCGGGGGTTAGCCTTGGCTGTCCGAATATTGCTTGACTTTGCGGTCTAGCGCCTCATTCTGACAATATATGTTTGGCCGTTTCGGTCCCTTTGTTGTTGTTGAAAGTTCTCCGTTATACAGTCCCATTTTATGCAGGTGTCCTCTCACTGGGCTACGACCAGTGAGAAGGCCCGTTATTGTTTTGACTTGGTTCCTACTCATCTTGAGTAGTTCTTCAGTTCTTTGTTTCGACGGTTCTTTAATATATGTTTTCCTGTGATGCGTGAGAGGGGCTTCCTTCCAGCGCTCCCTTTGTTTTAGTTCGACCCAGTCCCGTTCGCAGCCTCGGATGGCTGATTTTGTCGCTCCCAGTGCAGGTTCTGGGCCAATATATGGAGTGATGAGCCCATCCTGGCTAGTTCATCAGCTTTTTCATTGCCCTCGATGCCACAGTATCCTGGAACCCACATCAAAGTTATTGTGTTGTGTTCTGCTAGGACACTGAGTTCTTCTCGGCATTCCCATACCAGTCCTGATGTCACTTTTAGGTTCGTGAGAGCCTTCAGTGATGCCTGGCTTCTGTGCATATTTTGATCCGTGTGTTGCGCACTTCCCTAATGTTGTTTGTCTCACGCAGTATAAGATTGCGTACCTTTCCGCTTGGAATACGGAAGTATATGTTCCCAGTGAGGTGCTCATTTGGGGGGTTTCTTCCCTGACTGTAGATACCAGCACCTGTTCCTTCCTTTGTCTTGGATCCCTCTGTATACCAGATCCTCTCTCCAGGTTTGCCCTTGATGGTGTCGTCTGTCCATTCTCTTCGGTCTTCGAAGTTCGTGTTGAAGAACTAGGAGCTGTGTGGTCCGTTGGTTTCATTTCAAGAATGTTGCCTCCCACTATTTCCTTTATCTTGTTGTGATCCGATCTGTAGCTCGTGTTTTGTAGTCTTAGAATTCCCATTCTCTCTTCTTCCAAGATTGTTATGTCAATCGGTGGAAGGTAGTGCTTCCATGGCTGCTGTTGGTGTTGTTTTCATAGCCCCCGTTATGCTGAGGCAGGCAAGTCTTTGTACCTTGCTCAATTCGGCCACGACTATTTTTTGGGTTATCTTTGTCCACCATACCAAAGATGCATAGGTGATCATGGGTTTCTTCACAATACACCATTTTGGTACTTAGCCCCCATGTTTTTACGTATGCTCGTCTGGCTACCATTAGTGTCACCCCAGTTTTCTTTTACACTTTTGCCAGTTTTTGATTCCTTGTTAATTTCGAGTCTAGGATTACCCCGAGATATTTAACTTCCCCCGACAACTGGATGTTGGTCCCTTGGAGGGTTAGGGGTTCCAGGCGCTCTAGCTTCCTTCTTCGGGTAAAATCTACTATGGTTGATTTAGAGGGGCTAATATTTGAACCCTCTCCATTTTTTCATGTACTGATCAGATTTACGGCCGTCTGCATTCACCACCTAACTGTGGTGTTGAATTTATCTTGGGCTATGATGACTATGTCGTTTGCGTATCCAAGTGTTTTTTGTCCATTCCTTTCTAGTGTGATAAGCAGGTCTTCCACCACAAGGTTCCAGAGCAGTGGGGCAGTACATCCCCTTGCGGACAACCCCTAGTGACTTTAGCTGCCAGTGTTTCTCCCACTAGAGAGGAGTAGATTATTTTTTCTCTTAGCATGCAGTTATCCACCTGCAGCAGGTCTAATTGATGCCTTTTTTCCTCAATGCCCTTGAGATTGAATTTAGAGATGTATTGTTGAATGCTCCTTCGATGTCTAGGAATGCACCCAGCAGAACCTCTTTGTTTTCCAGAGCAGTTTCCACTTTCTCTACGAGTTGGTGTAATGCTGTTTCTATAGATTTACCTGTTGTGTAGGTCCCTGTGCATAGGTTGGTTTACCAACACTTGTATCCCTAATATGCCTATCCAGCAGTTTTTCTTGCGTCTTAAGCATGCATGACATAAGACTTATTGGCCTCAGTGCCTTTGCCCCATCCTGTCCAGTTCTTCCAGGTTTGGGAATGCAGACTACTGTAATTGCTCTCCATGCTGTTGGTATGTATCCCAGTGCAAAACTGGGCCTTAATACCATGCATATTTTGTGTGCTAGTGGGTCAATTCCTTCCTGCAGCATAATAGGATAAATGCCGTCCGTTCCCGGCGATTTATACGGTTGGAACGAGTAGATTGCCCATTTCGTTTTTTCCAAGTCTATCGCCGTTTTTAAGATCTGCCATTTGTCCCTGGAGGCCCTTGAGGGGGATTCTAGTTCTGAGAGTCTCCAGGTCTCAGGTGATATTTTTGTGTTACTTGATCCTGGGAAGTGTATCCTGTACTGTACTTCCAGGGTATCTTTCCCATTCTGCGTGTACACTACTGACTCTGTCCTAATGGTTTGGATCATTTGTAGGGGTTCATTTTGTGGAGTTTTGCTGCCTCGTGAGTGCCTTCCACTTCCTCACAGTACCTCCTCCTCGATTCACTTTTGGATTGCCTTGGTGCTTTGTTATACTCGGCGAGGGAGTTCTTATATTCCCTCCAGTCACCTGAGACTTTGGATTTGTTGAAGAGTTCCCTGACCAGTTTCCTTCTCTAAGCAAGTTCCTGGTGGCTTCCTTGCTTACAGGTGGACAGTTGTCGTTAAATGCTGAGGTGATTGCGTCCTATAGTTGTCCCGCAACCAGCTCGAGATCATTTGTGCTGGAGATTGTTGTTTCTACCCCCTTCATCTCATTCTCTAGGTCTGCCCTATAGTCATCCCAGTTGGTTCTGCGGGGATTGCGATTTGTTTCTTTTTCCGTCTCACTCCCCGAAATTTCGGCTTACCTCACCTCACCTCACATGCCAGTTTTTAGCAAAGGTGCTATACCTGGTTCCCATTCTTAGGGCAATTACCTCTTTCCTATTAGAAGTTATGAAAGTAGGTTTATTGCCTACATTCAGTATGCCTAGATTGTGATTCATAATAAATTGAAAGACTCAACTCTGGCATTGGTGCTCGTACTTCCCCACGCTGCCTCATGGTGTAAATTAGAGTCTTCGTCATACTGTCCAATGACTATTAACCATGTTTTTCTCAAAGCTGCTGTTGCACTTGAACCGCATTAAATCGAATATTTCTTAATCTTCTTGACACAATCACGATCCGTTGTAAATAATATATTTCTGCTCATAACGTCGACAAACTCTTTGGTCATATCCACTTGTCCAGAAACAGCTCGCTGGCTAAGTCCATTTTCCATTAAAGCAATTACTTGGGCAGCTTCTTGCGGTGTAGTATTCATTGAACTAAGACACCTGAAGACTGATCAAAGTATGAAAAACGAATAATGTGCAAATTTCAATTACAAAGGCAATAATTTCAGTCTTTCCCAAGTTTGTTATTCTCGTTATAATGATCTCATAAATACGTTTCATTTGTTTACGGGTTGCTAAGCATATTAACAATAAGCAATTTTGATGAATTCAAACTAATATCAAAGCATGTTAAATTGTTGATCTTATGAATAGTTTTTAAAAAAATATAGTTATAATCAAAAGTTTACGGTGGACTGATTTCTTTGCAGGCAAATGTAATTAGAATATTTTACCGAAAAAAAAAATACTTCAATACAAATTTTAGTTGAACTGAAAAATGAATATGGTTCATCGACTAATTTTGCACACTTATTCTAGTATGGTAGAATACAAACCCACAGAGTTCTCAGACTTTGTAGGACATGGATCATTACGTAGATGTCATTCACACCGACTTTTACTAAATCAGATACAGAATGTTATTCTGCAGACTTGCTGAGCCAATGCCATCTTCACGACTGGACTCAAATCGTAGCCTTGAGTCCCTCAGGTCATTTTCCATCCTATATATATATGTATGTATATAATGAAAAAATCGGTCAGGTATTTCAATCGGAGATAAAATAATTATGGTACATTTTTTTTTCAGTTCTAGCTTTCGAGATTTTATTTTCTCTTCATCAGGAACACTGGTTTAGAAAAGAAGAAAATGACTGATTAAAAAAAAATATGAACAGGATGTTCATAAAATGAGATGTGGAATCATCTGCAACTGAAAGATAGACTTTCACTATCTTCCATCGTTCAAGATAACCTCTTGTGGGGTATTCAAGAAAATGACTATTACAATCAGTTGTATAATTAACTTATAGATACTTACGAAAAGTGAGGTTATACAAGAAGCCGGCAACATTACTTCTTATAAAATGTAACATATTGAAAATTGATGTTTGAGGAATGGTATAACATTGGGATTGACGATTTACGTCATTGTATAAAGTTGAGATTTGTTGAAATTTCTTTTAAAAATATTCGAGCTAACATGTTTACATGTCAGTTGAAGCATGCATTTGAAAATTGACAATATTAACATTTGAAAGTATTGATATTTGACAGTTGTGACATTTGACATAGGACTACTTGTTGAGGAACAATTTTTTTGTAATACCAACTGCAATAGTGATACCAACTCAATTGAAAAAACTGAAGACAAAAGGAACTTTCTGGAGATGTTTTTTTTAACTAATGAATATTATTTGGGAATTATTGATTATGATTGTTCAAATGCAAAAGATGTATATATGACATTAAGTCCTTCTATGTCCTCCTTGAGTTAAGAGATGAAGAGTCTTTGAAAAATGGTCATTTCCAAAAAAAGTCTTTTATGAAGGTTATTGGAAGTATCTAATGTTTTCACTTCATCATATAAGAAGTTGTTGTCCGATTCAGTGGTATGTTTGGCAAGAGTGCAACACTTTTTGTTATTTCTGATATCACATTTATGTGAGGTGAATCGGTCCTTGAGGAACCTATCTGTTTGTCCAATGTATCTCTTACTACAATTTCCACAAGGTATACTACATTGAAAGTATGTGACAATTTTTCTTTGTCCTTTAGTTTGGAGAAGAGGTTTTCAGTTGTTGAACAGTTTTTGAAGGAAAGTTTCATGTTTGAGAATTGGTTAAAAATGTTCTTAAGTTGAATGGATAAATTACCTAAGTGTGGTAGAGAAAAATACTTGAAGGGAATGTTGGTTGTTGGTCTATTGTTGATTGGAAGATCTGCTGAGAATTGAATTGTGAATGGGTTTTTTTGGATAACCACTGTTGATAAATAATTGTGCTAACTTTCTTAAATTCTGTGTTCGAAAGCTGGAATGAGAAATTTTAATAACCCTGTCTTCCATAGCTAGATTGATTTTTTGTCTTTTCTGATGAAAAGATTCGTAGTACAGGAATCTCCTTGAGGAGCCAGGTTTGGTGTACCATGATGAGATAATAGTATTATCCTCTCTTCTGACAACCTCCTATTCCTTCTTGCGGAACACTTAAGAGTATGTCATCGACATATTTTTTAAGGAAGTGGATTTGGAACGGTGCTTTTTTTATACAAGAAATGACCAACATTTTCAAAGACTTTTCATCTCTTAACTCAAGGACGGAAATAGAAGGACTTAATGCCATCTATACATATCTTTTGCATTCGAACAATCATAAGCAATTACCCCCAAATACTATTCATTAACAAAAAAAAATCTCCAGAAAATTACTTTTGTCTTCAGTTTTTTCATCTGGTATACTATCACTATTGAAGTTGGTATTACAAAAAAAATGGTTCCTCAACAAGTAGTCCTATGTCAAATGTCACAACTGTCAAATATCAATACTGTCAAATGTTATTATTGTCAATTTTCAAATTCATGCTTCAACAGACATGTAAACGTGAAAGAAATATCAACAAATCTCAACTTTATACAATGACGTAAATTTTCAATCCCAATATTGGTTTCTTTCCTCAACCATCAATTTTCAATATGTTACGTTTTATAAGAAGTAATGTTAATGTGAATGTTGCCGGCTTCCTAACCTCACTTTTCGTAAGTATCTATAAGTTAATTCGACAACTGATTGTAATAGTCATTTTCTTCTTTTTTATACCAGTGTTCCTAATGAAGAGAAAATAAAATCTAGAAAGCTAGAACTGAAAAAAAGAGTTCACCATTATACCTGACAATCCGGTTTTTTCATTTCTTAACCAGCCAGTCGAACTAACCTTCTACAAAAAAATATATATAAATGAATTATGCTCTACGCGAATCACTCCTAACTATTCTTCCATACAGTGCAGAATCTTTTGATGGACTCAAAATTGCCATTGGAAAAGTAGTCAACCAAAGTAATTTAATCTTACAGAAATAGTCGAAATCTTACCGCCCTCTTCTTTAAATTGATGAGAAGGCATGTTCTGAAATATAATTGAATATTTTGATAATAGAAGTGTTGTTCATACGGAATTTCTCAAAATACCAATGATAATCAATACTCATCGTCTTATTGAGAACATTCCAAACTTTCAATAAAAAGTTATCGAATTATGTTCATAATATATAAAGTTCATATTTACGAATTCAATTATCAGTAATTAGCTTTTTTATTAATTTCACGCGACCGGAGAAATTAGTGGGACGGTTGGTTCTGTTTTGGATTTTTGAATGAATTAAATCCTTTCATGAGGAATTATTCATTGAGTAAATACTAGTATTATAAGTTTTTTAAATTATGAATACCTGAACTCATTCATAGTGACTAAAATTTCCTTATATCTATACTTTTGCCCCAATCGTAGATCAGCGTTGTGAGAATGAGTAGGTATAGACATTTCATGTTCATCTGAGATTAGTAGTAAAATCATTGTGATTACGTTATCGATTTTAGTATTTTTCAAATATATCAGAAGGAGATTGTATAAGTTCTATACAAAGAAATATCACTATGCACGTCACTTTTAAAGCTTAGATACTATTTGGACTATAGTTTTTATAATGATCCAACATTGAATAATTCAGTTTCTCTGTAAAGTTGCTCAGCTGAGTACGTCTGTTTTTTAACAATTTTGAGTATTCAATTG
This sequence comes from Gonioctena quinquepunctata, assembly GCA_018342105.1. NCBI lineage: Eukaryota > Metazoa > Arthropoda > Insecta > Coleoptera > Chrysomelidae > Gonioctena > Gonioctena quinquepunctata. Next base: position 146,511 of record JAFIRS010002948.1, read on the forward strand.
TAAGTTGTTTGAAAACAGTTAATGACATTACAATCGATTCTGTTAGGACTATATAAATAAATAATGCATATGAATAAATACATGTTCATTCATACTTTTCACCATCAGTTACGATAGAAGTCAAAGTAACATTGATTGAATGAATAGTGCAAATAAGACATATCGTTGAATATCATTTCAGTAGAGATAAAAGGATTGAAATTCCTCAAATTCATATAAACATTCTCTGAATAGGAGTTCGTTAAATCTAGACTTGACAATTGCGTTGATAACGTTAAAAATGAGTCTTATGATGCGAGTGTGGATGATGAAAATTCTTGTGTGGAACGTTTCCACGAATTCCATAGATATTTTTTTTCTGAAGTGACAATTGGATGATGAATGTGAACTATACTTAGAAAGAAAAGACTCACATATCATTGAGACCTTAGAGATACTAACAACCTTAGTGTTTTTCCTCTTGTAACATTAATTCAACGATTAGATGACATTACAAGTTTCCTTGGGTAATCTTCTTCACATTGCCAACGACAACAAACACTTTATATATGCCAAGAATTCAAGGATGATGTAACCTTAGGTACATGGTGTAATTAGGATCAGAGCGCTAATACCTCGGTTATTATTAATAGAATCAACTTCAGTCAGTAAATTTATCTCCGAATTATCAGATGACATGTACGGTCTGAGAAATTGGCAAATTTACATTGTTTATATGTTTTCAATCCATTTGGAATGTCAAGGTATGCGGTACATATTTTTATTATCGACCATTTCTTCCACCCCCGTAAAGCTAGCAGAACTACCTAGGGATTTTCGATTTATTTTCTGGCCATAATTTTAGGCTAATTCATTACTCTATTGACAAATGTCTTGCTCTTCAATTATGGGAGATATCGCGAGTTCTGCTAGCTTAACGTTAACTAGCAGAACCAAAGAGCTAATCGAATGTTTATCAAAAATCTGATCACCATAATTTTTTAGGTTCATTTCAGGCTCACGTTTGAACCCACTGCAGATTTTCCTTTTTATAGGTTTAAAAAAAAAACATGGATTCTGCTAACTTTACCGTAAACCCAGCAGAAGCCAACTTTAAAAAAACACCTCCGAACAAATAATAATAATTTATTCACGAACAGCATATAACATCTTGCAGTGTATGAGAGAATACAAAGGCATTGCCTAGTTTAATAGTAATATACAACAAATAGTGAATAAAGTGCAAAAACTCTTTTAAGTTAATTTAAGAACTTGTCTATGAGTAGCAATATAATCATTACTTTCGTTTTAGTTTCATAGAAAAACGAATATTAAAGTATACATATAGAAGGAGTTGGATTATTGTTACTTTCATATTGGTAAAATAAAACTATTAATATACATATGATTCATTATATCTAATTATAACTAGTTAATACTAAGAGTGTTACATTTATATTGGTATTGGTAGAGAGATGGTGATTATGAATTATATTTCAATAATATTTTTTATTATGGTTCTGTCTGTGCTGTGAAGTTTTTTTTTGAAAAAGTCAGGGGAGTTAATTTTCTTCAGATTATCTGGCATGAAATTGAACAGGTGAGGAGCAAGATAGGAAAAGCACCTTTGTCCAATTGATGTGTGCTCTTGGTAAGTACATATACATTCCTCTGTTTATTCTAATGGGGTATTTATGGTTCAACGGGCTCATGTAGGTATTATTTTTTTAAACAAACTGGATTATTGTCTTGGAAAATAATTGGCGGATATCAAACAATTTAGCCTAAGCATAGAGTAGATCGGTTGGGTAAGTTCTGGGTTTATGTAGCATCATTTTGAGGAATCTTTTTTGTAGGATTACTAGCGGTTCCAAGTGACTAGTCATAACACTTTCCCATCCGATTATACCATATTGGATGATAGTTTCGACTAGCGCATGATACAGGTTTTAAGATGAATAAAACTAAGGAATTTCGTAAATTGCCAGAATCTGTATATCAGACCGCGTATTTTTTTACAGTATTTGATATGTGGATATCCCACGTTGAAAAGGGAAACATTCTCAATTGAATATTGATAGAAAATTTTTCAATTCACAGAAAAATCTTTCTATCAATATTCAATTGAGAATGTTTCCCTTTTCAACATGAATACCCCACAAGAGATTATCTTGACGATGGAAGATAGTGACTAAAGTTTATCTTTCAGTCGCAGATGATTCCACATCTGATTTTATGAACATCCTGTTTATATTTTCAACAAATCAATGGATATCCCACTTGAGAAACGAATCAATGTATATACCAAGATATTTGACGAACCTCTCCAGTGGGATAGTCACACTTCCTACTATAAGAATCCTCTTGGACAATAATTTTAGGCTATATTTATGTGAATTTATTACCCTATTTGAATTTATTTTCCTCAACACTTAGGGAAAATATGGACACTATTTGCATTCTGTCAGATTCCACATTACTACCACTGGAATCCACTGATAACTTGTTATGAATTTAGATCATCCATCTTTCCCTTTTCCATTTTCTCAAAATGTTCCCGAAGTAATCAGTTTTTTTAATATACCGAGTTCGCCAGGCTATTCATTACCATTATAAAAAAGAACAACAATCAGGGATACTAGGTACATTATTTGCATTCTATGGAATTCCACATACAACCTACACCTTTTCACCGAAAAAAAAACGTTATGAATTTGTATCATTCTATTTTCTCAAAATACTTCCGAAGTAATTTTTTTTAAATACTGAATTCTGCTAACTTCAGGCTGAAATCTCAAAGTATTCAAAAAACTTTCTACGTAATAATTGTTGGCTCATTTCTGGCTAATAACCCAACGATCATGGAGACTAACGTTTATTTTTACCAGAATATGGGCACTATTTGCATTTGATCGGATTCCATTTCTGCTACATAAGCCCATTCATTGTAAAAACATATTTTATGAATTTGTATCATTTACCTTACTCTTTTCGATTTTCTCAAAATGTTTTCGAAGCAATTTTTTTTTTTAATATACCGTGTTCTCCTAGTTTCCCGTGTAGGCTGACAAAACCCCAATGAAATATCAAAGTATTCACGGAAACTTTTTCTGTCATAATTGTATTAAGAATACAGCGACCTCGATGGCAATTTCCAATTCAACCGCCCTGCCAATTCCTGCCAAATTGGATGAACTTTCGAGATGACCTTATTCATTGTTCATATATATCCTCTTTTGATGTTCTTTGAATATGTTGATAACTTCTTGCCTGTTCACACTTTTTGGTCTTCCAGGTGCATTTTCAATTTGTTAATTCATGATAAGTACGATCACAATATAAAAGTCTTGAAAACACGTGTGAACTAAAAACTCGGCTCCATTAAGGGCAAAAGATACAATACTTTTTCACGCAAATTGTGATGAGACTGATTGATGAAAGGTCAGTGAATCTTCACCCCATCAGGTCACATGATATTATTACGTATTACGGCCACAACCCAAGTAGCACACAGAGGTCATAATTCGGTTGTACAGACGTCTACTAGACCTTTCGCAAAAGTCCATGACTTATGTCTTGTAATATGCTAAGACGTCGCTATGTATGCCAATACGACAAAAAGGCACACTCTTGCGACGTCACATCGACGTTATAAAGTAATGGTAATGACTTGCCATTATAGACTTATATAAGCCAGTCGCAAAAGGGTCGTTCTGTGGTCTTAGTGTAGTCATTATATCATTATGCATGAAGGTCATAATCTTTCTAATATAGTATTACAATATGTATACCATATCGATTTTTTTTATATAATATCAATATAATATATCAGTCAGCCTTCCTTTACATGTTCATGATACTCTGTGACCGTGATAGTTATCGAGATAAAAATGATTTTCATTTATGTGTCTTTAAGAATTGTTCTGAAACTCTAGTGGCCAAGCAAATCCATTTTTACGATCAAAATCCAATTCTACTCACTTAAAATTCATGCGCCTCGAAAATGGAGAGATAAATATTTATTTTCATTTCAGAAAAAATATATTTCATCAATTTTTCTCATTAATCGTTGAAATATGTAGACCATATTACGAAACTTGATTAGCACATCTCCAATGATTTTTAAATTGATATAACACCCAGGGTCCCATATTTTTTATTTTAAATATTTTTGTTCCACTATGGCTACCAGAATGATGTTATCAATCAATCGAAAAACATGGATGCCGTCCTTCTAGTGTCGAGAAGTTGTAATTACTCGGGAATGTACTATCATACGAGTGTCTCAAAGACATCGCAATATCTTACATAAAAAAGTTGTAATGTAGTCGCTGTGACCACAAGTAGCAAGTTTTGTTGTACTAACGTCGTAACGATATCAAAACAGAAAAAGATATACCCTGAGTGCATAAGCATTCCGCTAGTTCCGCCTAATGGAAAACGCTAAAAATAACTGACATTTACAATAGAGGTTATGTTGATGTTGAACAGTTATATTTAAATATTTTTTATTTATCACTCGAAGTGCACATACATATTATTTATGTCTTTCCTTGTTGTGAAAACAATTAAAGGAACTTCATTTTTTGCAGTGTCCCGATAGACTGATTAATTATTTCAGATGTTAATTTTGGGGTAGGCACTCATCCTTCCTCTTTATATTTTTCTATACGCTCCGGTTCTCTTGTAACGCAGATTGGATTTTTGTTTTGACATTTTAATCATTCATACGGAACTGAATATTCTAATACATAACACAATATACCTATCCAACAAAAATAACATAACCAACAAAAATAATCTAACCTAGATACATAATCTAATCATTACAACCAAAGTTCATCAGTTGATAAAACTACATTACATGAGTACAATATGTAGTCGTAGAAACCTTTCAAAAATCTATTCATTAGAACCACATATGTTCAGTGTCATAATAACCTCACAGCAACTGCTCTTAAGTTCTACTTAACGACACATATAGTTTATTTACATACAAACCACAGTACAACTTCATCTCGAGAATTCTTTATTGTACTCTCGTTATATCTACTACACAACGTCATAGCAACGCATGAAGGTTATAAATCGCACATTAACTTTTTGTTTTTAAAACATACAAATACGTGGTCTTTAAGACGGCATAAGAAGTCATTATGTTAATTTTATTACTATGTGCTACTTGGGAATGCTTTAAGTCGCCGGTGAAAAAATGGACTTCCGGAGATATATTTTACTAAAGTCGATGGTAATTAAAATTATTAGAAAATTGGCGAATAAGGAAAGAAGGAATAGCAACAGGAAAAAACATGAAATATAATGCGGTTTAGGATAAATATTTCAGAAGCTTTTTAACTTGCCCTGTTAGTTAGTATGTATGTATCTACCTATTCTTGAATGAAATTTATTTTCGAACAACTCCAGTCACTCAATTGACTTGAAATTATAAGAAAAAAAATAAGATGGCGTACGGGCTCATGATTTATTGTCCGATTGTATTAAAAATTTGTATTTGGGGGTTTTTTGGGTAGGAAATCGTGATTATTTTATTGAAATTCAAAAATTCAATATGGCGGATTGAAAATGGCGAAAGTTTCGTTATTTATAGTCCGATTAAATGAGGCTAGGAGAACTGGTATATTGAAAAAAAAACATTACTTCGGGAACATTTTGAGAAAATCGAAAAAGGAAAGTTGGATGATCTAAATTCATAACAAGTTATCAGTGAATTCCAGTGGTAGTAATGTGGAATCCGACAGAATGCAAATAGTGTCCATATTTTCCCTGAGTGTTGAGCAAAAATTTCAAATAGGGTAATAAATTAAATGAATAGAGTCAAAATTATTGTCCAAGAGGATTTGTTCGGATGTGTATTTTTAAATTGGGTTCTGCTAGCTTTACGGAAAAGTTAGCAGTACCCATAATTTAAAAAAAAAACCTATGTAAGGAAAATCGTCAGTGGGTTCAAACGTGATCCTAAAATGAGCCTAAAATTTTGGTGTGATCAGATTTTTGATAATCATTCGATTAGATCTTTGGTTCTGCTAGCTAAACGTTAAGCTAGCAGAACCCGCGATATCTCCCATAATTGAAGAGCAAAAAATTTGTCAATAGGGCAATAAATTAGCCTACTATTATGACCAGAACAAAAATCGAAACTGAGGAAATATATTGAAAATAGCATATGTTCTTCCTACAGTTTTCTTTAGAATAAAATCAATCCATGTCCCTCAATATGTCTCTTTTTTTTTTTCCAAGTATGGGAGCTAATAATTTTTCTCAGTTTTTCCGAAACGCTTGCAGTAGTTTAACACACTTTTTCTTCCATGTTATTGTGACTTTGCTCTTATAACAATTTCTTCAATTATTTCTGATTGTTATGACAGGGGATAAGAAAGGTGGAACAACTCATTCTTTTTGTACATTATTCACATGTCTACTTCGAATCGGCTCCCAATTGCAGGAACATTTTTTGGTTCCACTCCATTATTTTGTGTGAAAAATGGATTTTAAATCTGAAAAAGTAGAAGTCCAAAGATTAAAATCAAAGGAGAATTCTTCCGTAGAAATAATCAAAATTGATATTTTTAACAAAGTATTAGTTGAGTCTTCGTAAGAATCGATAGAAACATGATCTTCCTCTGTGAAGCACAGGCCATCAGTCTCCATATTATTATTTTATTGTGATGAATCGGTCCGAATTCAATAATCACCAACTAACAGCAATGGTGTTTTTTGTGTCCGATTATAAAGTCGGATTTTTTCTACCCAAGGTTAGATTTATATGTCATTCAGACCTGGTTTCACAATGTGTAGTTAACTGATGGTTAATGCTAAACTTGTAGTTATTTACGGAATGGGTGTCTCACAACTCTTGGTTTTGTTTGACTGTTGGTGTTAACCGTGAAAAAGATAACCGAAGGAAGAAGTATCGGTTAACTACAAACATGAAAAGTTACCGGGATTTCATAACCTTACATATTTGTTTTGGATGGTAGTTCTTAGTTTTCTGAAAGAAAAGATAATGAATGATTATGAGGTCAATGCGTTCAGTAGTGACGAGGAGGCTGCAAGACCTAGGGTATTTAGACATAGGACAAATTATTTTGAGGAATATGATCACATCGAGTTTTTCAACCGATTCCGATTGTCCCCCAGAATAGTGGAATATCTAGTTGAGGAACTCGAGGAAAGAATTGCGCATCCTACACAAAGGTTGTATTTGAAATAATTTTTTGGGAATTGATCAACATTTTTCTAATTTCAGAAATGATTGTTTATCTGCCAGCCAACAAACTTTACTTGCACTAAATTTTTATGCCAACGGGTCATTTCTGAGAACAACTGGTGATTTTTGCGGGGTTAGTAAATCAACCGCTAGCAGAGTAATGCGAAAGGTTAGCGTTGCTATTGCGTCCAAGATATATAAAAATGCCAGAAGGAGACGAAATTAATGAAATTAAACAAGAGTTCTATAACATTGCACGGTTTCCTCGGTGTATAGGTGCTCTGGATTGCACCCATGTTAAGTTACAGTCTCCTGGTGGTGAGAATGCAGAGGTTTATAGAAATAGAAAACAGTTCTTCTCTTTCAATGTTCAGACAGTTGCAGATCCGAATTTGAAAATTAGAGATATTGTTGCAAGATGGCCTGGTTCATCGCATGACTCCCAAATATTCCGAAATTCTTTATTGTATGCATCTTTTGAGCAAGGTCACTATGGTGATAGTTTGCTGGTGGGTGATAGTGGATATCCTATCAAGCCTTATTTGATCACTCCCCTTCAGGATATCAGAAATGAAGCTGAAAACCTCTTCAATGAGTCACAGATAAGAACAAGAAACTGTGTAGAACGACAATATGGTGTCTGGAAACGGAGATTTCCTGCATTAGCTATGGGATTACGAGTCAATTTAGATACTGCTCAAGCTATTATCGTTGCCACAGCTGTTTTGCACAATATTGCCTGTGATCAAAATGAAAAGTTGCCACTTGTGAATGCAGAACAGGAAGCTGCTGTGCATTTTATTGATAATATTCAAGTGCCAAATATACTCAACAGAGATCTAATGGATGCCAATAATAGAACCAGGTTCAACTTGGTGAATAATCACTTTACCAGATTATTGAATATTTGATATTAAAATGTTTTTTATTTTATTGGATATTTTCTGTTTTCATTTCTGCAACAAAAACACTGAAATCTACAAACATTTCATCATAACTAATAAAGCATCTTGAAAAATAAAATTCTTGATTGAAAACCAGTGCATTAAAAAACAATCGTCTGAATTGAAGTGCAAATTTCAGATTTTGTTCTAAAGGTTTTCAATGGAGAATGTCTCCTATTCAACATGAATACTTGGGAGATTGTGACTTAAAGAACATCTCACTTCCTAATTTTGAAAGAAATCAAAGTGAGCAGTATGTTAAAACTATCCTTTGTGAGACAGAAATGCAAAAAATCAATGGTAAATAATAAAATTCAGATCAAATCAACATTTTATTAATAAACAAAAAATATTTAGACATAGAAAAGATCAACATAAGATGAACTCTAATAACATCTGAAATTGGCATAAAAAGGAACCATGAGCAAAATGTGAAATCTATCTAGAAACCTACTAAACATTTGAGGAATTCAGTATTCCCAACTCTTTGCCTTTTATTTCACTATCTTTTTGTAAAATAATCATTTTCAAAGAATGTTCCTCCAAAAACTTTTCCTTCTGAAACCTGACAAAGTCTAATTTCTCCTGAATGAGTTGCGAATTCAGAGATAGGTACTTTTTTGTCAACACATTTTTCTTTGTTATGATGGGTTTTCGCCTTTTCTCTTTATTTCCATTTTTTACATCTAAATTGGTTGTTAAGGGTCTTTTTAAATGTGCTCCACAATATGATGACCAATCGCTGTGTTCCTGATTTTCCTGAACTGGATCGGTATTTAATGTATTATCTACTTGAATGTCTGTAACCAACTCATATACCACTTCATCATCGAATGGGTTTTCGATAGCATAGTTATGGTCTTCAATCAGGACATCGCTCTCTGAAAATTAATAACATTATTGAACACTACAGTTCATTTGTATATACCTAATAGAGATAATACAGATTCTGGAGTTTTTATGCAACAATGATAATATATAAAAGAAAATTTTGCAGATCAAACAATCCTTCATGAAAAAATTATGATATTCAGTAACATTTATTGCAATTCGAGTGATTTTATTTTACATCTTACTTTCATTGGTCGGAGCACTTAAACCAGGAGAATCTTGTTTCTGAAAATCGCTATCATAAGCATTCTGTAGGCCATATATTTGGTCTCCAATCATTTCTTTGATAGTCATGTCGATATCATCCACTGGGACAGGATTATAAGAGCCCCACCAGTTTTACATATATTCAATTTGTTTTCAGCAAACTTGACCTTTGTTTTTTTCTTCAGATTCTGATATTTTTCTTTCAATGTTTTTATATTCCTGGGTCCATTTATTGCCATACAGTTGAATTCGCTTTCAATCAATTTCCATGAATTTTCCTTCTCTTTCCACGTTACCGCATTACTTTTTTTGCACTCGATCACATTTTTGTACTTCTTTATTAAAGAAATAAGGCAATGTTCTTCGCTTTTGAAAAGTTATTTTCCGCTTAGACATTTCAAAATACAAATAATAATCATAGAACGTAAACAATGAAAACTAGTAGTACCAACTTCAAGAACTATAACATCTAACCTCCAGTTAACTAACATTGAGTCGACATGTGTTTGTGAAACACATGGTCTTAGTTAACCTGTAGTTGTCAGTAACGTAACTCCAACAGTTAACAGTCGATTGTGAAACCGCGCCTCAGATTGTTATCGTATGTTTTTAAATTAACATATTTGTCATTAATGATAATGTGAGCCATTTCAAGAAACAAACGTGTTTTTGGTGTGACAACATTCGATCAACTACAAAATGATGGGAGCTCAGGGCTGTTTTTTTCTTTCTGTTATTTCCTTCCTACATTTTAGAAATTGCTTTGCCCAGTATATTCCTAGTCACAATCCATTATGTGGTAATTGATTTGAATTTATATTCTCCATCAATTGTGTTATTCATGTCAGTTTCGAAAAAATAACACTTTTTGTGTTTTACAGCCCCGACGCAAACAGAGGGGTTTTATAAGTTTAACGTGTGTAGCTGTCCCAACTAACACAAATTGGTGTAAAATACGTATTTTTTATTTGGTATAAAAGTCGTATAACGCTATACCATATATCATATACCTTTTTTAAACCCCGTTGTTTATTATGCCTATATTAAATGTCTTGAATATATCCATCGTATAAAATATATACATATTATACGTAGTTAAATAACTATATATGTGATTGTTCATATTTGAATTTGATGTTATTGTTTCACACTGAATTTATACCATTGGTTCATATAATTAGTTTATTATACGTTTACAGCAAACGTATAATAATGAATTTCCGAGGATGCTTTATTTCTCTTAGGCCCGGTATCTTCACCTCCAGTTATACTAGGAATGAACTATCCAATGGTTAGAATGTGCTTTTTCATTATCAATAAACGTTAAACAAAAGCATAATCTAACCCTTGGTTAATTTATTCCTAGTATAACCGGGCCTAAGCAGTATACTAAATTTATACCATTGGTTTACAATTATTCGTTTATTATACATTTACAGCATACGTATAATAACGAATTTTCAGAGATGATTCATATATGTTAGTAGTAGTACACTAAATTTATACCATTGGTTTACATCATTCGTTTATTATCGTTCACAGCATACGTATATTAACGAATTTCCAGAGATTGCATAATATAGTAGAGAATTACTAAATATAATTATTTTCCTTTAAAATTTGTAGAAAAATATACGTTTATTCGACGTTCTCATTAAATTATTTGACTTCGGTATACATCGGATATTATCGACACATATCGCTGAGATCATGCGAAACGAGGTACAAGGTTATAGAGGTTATACTTACGAGTATGGTGTTTCGGTGTTCATTGTTTATTATACAGAGTGTTTCAAAATTCAGTACCAAGATTTAAGGGCGTATTTTTCAGGTCAAAATAAGTCTTTTTTTTTTCATAAACATGTGTCCGCAAACGCTTCGTTACCGATCTACATAGCATTAAAGTTTCAAGATTTTGGAACGAAGTTCCTTATCGCGCGTTGCGAAAGGGGGCTAGATGGAATAAATCAAGACCAAAAGTTGTAACGACACTTTTTGCTATAGTGGTGAGCCGTGCGGCGTGCGCGTGTTTCTCTGTCTGTCTCTCTCTCTCTCTCTCTCTCTCTCATAGAAAGCAAGCCAGTTATTTTCGTTTCGTTTTTCTATTTCGCATTGAACAGTGTGGTGTCGCGACGATTATTTTTGTTGAGTGTAAACAGGTTTTTTGTACATAATAAATAATAAAAAATAATAACAATAATGAATCCTGACAGTGTTTCTGCACAAGTTCCGGATATTGCTGATGGAGTTAGGTAAGTAGAGATTTTATACAGACAATAATAAATGCTTATGTATTTTTAGCAAGTACGCATTATAACCTCTCTTTACCATTGTGCTAACCAAGTCATACGCGTTATAATCTCTCCATTATTGTGTGTTTGCAAGTGTACGCGTCATAACTTCAATAAATTTAAAAGCAAATTATATTTTAATATTACAATATCAATGCGTATGTACTAAAATTGAGCCTACTGATTAAGTTTATATTACATTATATTTGTTAACAATAAAAAAAATATTATTATAACTAAAAAAAAAAAATTATTACAATTCCTTCACTAATTAATCGAAAGGAACTTCGTTCCATCCGGGTGTCCCTTGACACCTCCCAACTTTTTTTTCTCCATAGCTCTTTCAGTTTTTGCGATATTCAGATCAAATTTGAAACATAGATTACGTTTTAGGGTTTACATCATCCAGTATGCCGAGTGATTGTGAGAATCTACAGGGATATATTTTTTCAGTGGTCAAGCCCTTTTTCGTTCCATAAACTTTTTTGTAGTGCGCCGCTGGTGGATTCTAACATATGAAATAAATTCTTTGTTTCGTTTATACATTTTTTTGTCTCTTGTAATTTTTTCGCATCTGCGACCGTTATCGAGAAAAAAAGTAAGGTCATTTTTGTATTCGCAGACTTAATGAACTTTTTCAACGAAACAATAGAAAGAGAATTAATGGGTTTGACTGCTATTTCATTTTGACGTTTACGTTTGTTTTGAAGCATGTGACGTTATTCGAAAGTTGGTGGATGTCTCATCGTGTATTTGTTTAACATTAAAATGGAAAATTAACCATATTCATTCGAATATCTGGGAATACGGCAGATTTAAGACTGCAAGGCACGATAACGGCAGACCGCGACAAGCACGCAACCCAGTAAGAGATGAAGAGATTTTAAATGTTTTCGATGAAAATCATGGTATGAGTACTCGACAAAAAGCACGGGATTTAGATTTTGCCCATTCAAGTCTGGAGGCACGAAAACATGCTAAACCCATATCATATCCAGCGCATCCAAGGTTTGCTTCGGCGAGATTTTCCACGGCGCTTGCAGTTCCCCCGATGGATACTGCGCAACTGTAGTAGGGATCCTGCCTTTTTACCTCGTATGCTTTTTACCCTCGAAGCTCACTTTACACGCGAAGGAGTAGTGAATTACCACAACGTTCATATTTAGAAAATCCACACATGATCAGACAATCTCGACACCAGAAACAGTTCAGCGTAAACATATGGGCAGGAATAGTAGGAGATACTTTAATTGGTCCTTTTATTTTACCGCGAATTTCATATGGTGCCACATATTTAAACTTCCTACAGAAAGAATTACTTGCATTTGTGGGGGACGTGCCTTTACAAGTTCGTCAACAAATGTGTTTTATGCTCGATGCCCCCCCCCCTCATTTTCGAGTAATCGTCCGCGATTATTTAGATACAGTGTTTCCCAATCGGTGGATTGGCAGAGTAGGTCCAATTGCTTGGCACCCACGATCCCCAGATTGCAACCCGCTGGACTTCTTTTAATGGGGACATGTAAAGAGCCTAGTTTTTGGTGCAGAACCAGTGCCTTCCATCGAAGTTCTTACTGAACGAATGATGGATGCCTTCCACACCGTAGGAAACACTCCCGGAATTTCAGAACGCGTACGGCAGTCTATGAGAAGACGAGTGGAAGGTTGTATCGCAGACGGAGGAGGGCATTTCCAGCACGTTTTATAAAAAGTCAAGTTCTTGGTTTCTTATTTTTAGGTAATGTTTAAGGAAACTTGTAATTTAGATCACAAACCAAATAAGTAGCGTTTTTTGTTTTCATTGTGATATTAGATTCCCCTCTTTTGTTAAAACTACAAAAAAGTTCATGGGGCGAAAAATATCTCACTGTAGATTCTTACAATCACTCGGCATACTGGATGATTTAAACCCTAAAACGTAACCTATGTTCCAAATTTGATCTTAATATCGCAAAATCTGAAAGAGCTATTAAGAAAAAAATCTTGAAACTTTAACGCTCTGTAGATCGGTAACGAAGCGTTTGACCTGAAAAATACGCCCTTGAAATTTGATACTGAATTTTGAAACACCCTGTATAAGCTCGAGGTGTCTACCAGGAGCATTGTTGTTCTGTTTCGTTTACTCTTTCCATATATACAATTATTCTACATTGCAATATTTTGCTTGGTATCGTAGTAACAAACTATGTGATGGTATGGTGTGGGTTATAATATTCGATAAAAGTGAGAGAAATGCATGATATAGAACATAGTAGGTACAATACATTTTCCAGTGAGGCCGCTTGTTGAAATATCTTACGAAATTTCGGATGCGTCGCCGTAATTTTGTTGGTTTTGGCATCTATTATGAACAGAAGGACATTAGTCAAAATGAACGCTTGTTATGTGGAAACCGATAGACTTACGGAAATCGGCTGAAAGAATTTGGTGTGGCGTAGGTACCTAACCTCAAACATTTTATGATACCTTGTGATATAGTGATGAATTGTGCTGTGGAATCTTTCAATTTGATTAGTATTTGTACGTTGGACCACTCTAATAATGAAGAGCTGTCATTCGAATATTTGGTATTACTCAATTTTATTATTGTTACGCTTACTTTTATTTCCTATTTCCGCAGAAAAAAATGTCTAGCTGCTATTGGTGGTGCATCTGTACAAAGTTATGTTATGGGAATGCCTAAGTTCCTTTTTAGAAATCGAGTGGCGATGAAATTTAATTGGGCTGGACGGGACAAAAACCATTTAAAAGTACAAATATCATTAAAGTGTAAGTGTAAGTTGAACAAATATCTAGCTGATCTCTCCCTAATAGAATATTCTTGCAGAATCTGTAAGGTTCAGCTACAGGGGACGGGATGAGCAAGATCTCACCGACAAAGTTATTGAGGAGTCTGTTAAGGCCAGTTACGGTTATTCTTTGAATCGAAAATATGCGATGACAATTTTTTTTTTCTGTTATCTTATCTATATTTTTATATCATTATTTTGATGGTTTGGTTTGATTATAATATCTCTCGAGTTTTTTGTTACCGATATAGCATATGAATTAGAGGTATACGTTTTTCGTGTTTGAATAAAATAATAAACATACAAGAATTATGTTATATATTTTTTTCGTTCTCCAGTCTCCAGAATTCAAAAGAGCTCAACATGTTGTTGAATATAGTAATCAAAGTAAATTATAAAAAAACATCTGGGGCACTGAATATTTGAAAATTGTTTTACAATATATGTTTAATAATTTCATTTGGACGTTCATGGTAAACGTTTCCATTTGTTGGTCTTATATACGTTTATTAATTGCATTTCGAACACGTATTTCATTCGTATTTAATACTTGTTTATAAGACTTTTTCATAAACCCGAAATAAACGTATATGTTATACTTATATTTATACGTATAGGTCGCGGACATTTTTTCCTATAATAATCGTTTATAGTTAGCGTATATAAACGGATGGTTCACTGAAAAAAAAACTATTTTAAACGAAATTGTTACTAGGGGCGAATACAATGCGGCTCTGTTAACTTCTTTTGAACGGGTCGACGTGGAACTATGGGACAAAAACAGATTTGAATAATATATATTCAATTTTGGAATAAAATACATTGTAATTGCTCGATAGATGGCATGGGGGGAAATATAATTCAATTCTCTTTCCAGCCATATAATTTTTTGTTTTTGTTGATACGTTTTTTCACAATATGCATTTGAAATGTCAAGTATAAGTGCGGATTTTTATAGTCTCCCTCCCCTGTTAACTTTTGAAAGGTTCGACGTAGGACGAAAACTGTTTCGAATGATATCACCGATACTACTTTCGTGTTACTCATCGCAATTGTGATTCCGTAGAATAACCATGGTTGAAAGTAAAATTGAATTACCTTTCCAACAAAGTGCAACTTGACCTCTATGCCTTTCGAAATTTGATGAGTATGAGTAATTGTTATGTATCTTCTCCCAGACCGTAGGATCGGTAATACCATTAAAACTTTATTGAGTGTACTCAACCACGCTGCTTTCAATAGAGCAACCACGAAGAACTGAATAAAGAATACAAAAAGTACAGAAACTATCTTAACAATCCAATTAAAACTCATAAGAATAATCATTACATGAATAAGATTCACGACGCCCAACAGAATTATCGGAAAATTTGTCAAAATTTAAATGAAATGATGAACAATAACTTGAAACAAAAAGATACATATAATATTACAAATGAAAGTGGACAAATAATTGTTAATGATCAGAAAAAATTAGATTACTTTAATAATTTCTTTGTAAATATAGGACAACAGATGGCAAGGAAAATTGATAAACATGACACTATCCCGGAAATTGAATGTAATATTGCAAATTCTTTTTTTCTAAGCCCAGTATCAAGAAATGAAATAATTAAAATAATATCTACTTTGAAAAGCAATAGCTCTCCAGGTCCTGACAGTATAATGGCGCAATTTATAAAAAAACACAATTTACTTCTATAGAGTCCTCTTTGTCATATTATTAATTTATGTTTAGTAAGGGGTAATATACCAGCTGCTTTCAAAGAATCTATAACCACCCCAGTTTTCAAAACTGGTGACAGAAAACTTACAACGAATTACAGACCAATAACCATTATTAATAATTTTGCTAAGGTTTTCGAAAAGTGTTTGAAAAATAGACTGATTGATTTTTTGGAGAGAAATAATATCTTATTTGAAGGCCAATTAGGTTTCAGAGAACACATGTCAACTGAAAATTCAATATTCCAACTGATCAACAGTGTATGGAAAAACTTAAATGACAAAAAAAAGGGATTGACGGTTTTCTTAGATTTGGCTAAAGCCTTTGATACTGTCAATCATCAAATTCTCCTGAAACGTCTAGAAACTATAGGAGTTACAGGAATCACACTGGATCTATTCAAAAACTATATATCTGACAGACATCAAAAGGTTAAAATAAACAGTCTTCACAGCGATCCACTACCTATCACCATGGGCGTCCCACAGGGTACAGTATTAGGTCCAATCTTATTTTTGATTTATATCAACAGTTGTTATGAACTTTTGAACATCAATTGCAGGATAATATCTTACGTGGACGACACTGCTCTTTTACTTGAAGGAAACTCCTGGGATGAAGCCTAGAAGAAAGCTGAAACAGGGCTCAAATATGTCATCTCTTGGTTGAATATGAGCCTTCTGAGTCTGAATCTAGAAAAAACGAAATTTATTGCATTTACCACAACAAAAAAAGATCAGCCCATGAATAACGTACTCACTATTCATAAACATCTCTGCCGATCGCCAACGCAGTGTTCATGTCCACAAATTAAAAAAGTTGAAAACATGAAGTATTTGGGTATTCATGTGGACCAACACCTGCGAAGAACACGCAGATAATACAGTTAAAAGACTTATTAAGTTAGAAATCTTAATAATAAAAAACTCCTACTTATGATTTACAACTCACTTGCTGAATCCATATTGAGATATTGCATCATTATATGGGGTGGTCTTAGTAAAACATTATTACACGTTCTTGATCTTATGCAAAATACTATATTAAAAATAGAAGATACTCAACTGAAGACCTTTACAAAGAATCTGGCTTATTTGAAGTAAGAAAACTATACACCTACCATTGCCTACTATGGATGCAAAACAATCCCATCTCTCATATAAGCCATATATACAACACACGTGCTAAATCTGAACAGAAAACAAATGCTCCTCTCTGTAGACTAACCCACACGCAGAGATTTATATCATACTTTGGGCCAAAACTGTTAAACCTAGTCCCTATAAATATCAGAATCATCCCTAATAAATTCAAAATGAAATCTAAACTCAAAGAATTTGTAAACCTAAATTATAACTAACTAAAAACCGTGTATGAACTTGACTCAAAAAAAAAACACCCTACTCTCCTCCATCATCACAACAAATGTGATGTTCACATTGTACATAACTCTTTTTTCTTCTCAATTTTCATTCTTCAAAATATATGTATAAACTTTACAACTTCAGGCTGATGACTACAACACAAGCTTTGCTTAGGTAGATCAGCCTGGAACATAATCTGTAATTCATAATTTTTCTTTCTAGTTTTAGTTATGAATTGATATTGTAGATGAAACTTATACTAACCTGAATAAATTTACTTACTTTACTTACTTACTTACTTCAAACCGTGTTACTAGATGCACTATCATAGAAACAAAATCTACTTGAATTCAGAAATTCACCTTCACTGTGAACAACAAGAAAACTGTTTCTTTGAAAATATGAAATGAAATTGATTTGTTTGAAAATATGAACAGGATGTTCATAAAATCAGATGTGGAATCATCTGCAGCTGAAAGATAAACTTTAGTCACTATCTTCCATCCATGGTTCAAGATAACCTCTTGTGGGGTATTCATGTTGAAAAGGGAAACATTCTCAATTGAATATTGAATAGACAGATTTTCTGTGAATTGAAAAATTCACGATAAAAATGAAGTTGGTTTTTGTGAATGTCTAACAGAAAACAACTACTTCCCCGGCTAAAGCCACGGCGGACTTTGAACTACATCTGGAAGGACCTAACTACATTCTGGAAGGACCTAACGCAAAAGGAAAAATCTGAAATTGAGAAATTGCAACTACATTCAGATAGTTATTTGATTTTCTATTCCAGTCTTAATTTAGAACTCATATAGACGAATGAGGCAAATAAGAATGATTTTCAACAGAGAATACTCACCAGAAATCATTTGTTACAATGAAGAGAGGCATCGCATTCACTAGGTAATTTTTATCGTGTATTTTTATATTCTCAGAAAAATATTTCTATTCAATATTCAATTGAGAATGTTTCCCTTTTCAACAAGAAAAATAAATTGTAAATTTTGTTGGGATAATGTCTAATAACTGAAACCACTAATGATTCTTTGCCGACGTTTCGACTTTTATAAAGTCATCTTCAGGGCAATAAAACCTAGTGTTTCTTGCCCTGAAGATGACTTTATAAATCTCGAAGAAATAATGAAAATTTAAAATTAATAGAGACATTTACTTATATGGTAACAGGATATTCTTTTGTTGCTTTCCTTTTCATAATATTGTTAGGAGTACAGATTGTCTTAACAAAAAAAGAAAAATGTTCTCATTCATCAGCTGTTTGGCGCACCTGGCACACAAAACACAAACGCTTACTAATAGTCATATGAATAATAATAAAATTTTATTCGAATGCACAAATCACCGACATCGCGTTGTCCGCGACCTCCTCGTGCCAAGTTACTTCGTTCGAGGATCCCAGTCTGCAGGAGACAGTAGGAACGAGATCTGGTTGCCTGCGCACAATAGCGAGTCAGTTGTTCGCGTGGCCTCTCAGAGGCTGGTACCGAACAGTCGAGCCCTCACACCGGTCTTCTGTCAATAATAAAAACTTGCATTTTCTAACTGAAACATGTCGCGAAACGACTGCTAACTGGCTCTGTAGCCCCCGAACTAAATGTGATAGTTGGTTTACGTGAGTTTTCGTGGATTCTGAGGGATATAATGACGTTTATGTCCAAGCACCATAACAGGAAACCTCTCGGAAACTGTAATCAAGCGGGTTTGGAAAGTAGCGGAGTCAAGCAAGCATGGTATGTTAAAATGTAGGTGTCGATTTATTTCTCTTGGTATTATTTGTCTTTGGTTTGTGGTATTGGGTATTGACCTCACCTAACTCGAGACGAGTGAACGTTTCAAAGTAGAAAGTGGACAGAGGTCCTTGTCCGACAGGATTGTGGAAGCCCTATTAAAGGGATACTTTGACGAAGGATCATTTTTGCAAATAGCTTTTGGATATAAATTTCGTATGATATAAACGGTGATGGCTTCTTAAGCAGGAGGGGGTACCAAAATATTTGTTCACATTATACCTATATACCGTGATTTCCGGTGACTTTGGCTCACTTTGAAAATTCAAAGAATGTCTACGATGAATTTGGAGGTAAATATCACACATGCACTCTGAATATGGGGAAAATACTTTTCTTACGTGTTTTTTCCTCCTGAACACGAAGAAAAATGCGGCGGTCTCATGCCGTTTCCGAGTTACAGCACTTCAAAATAACTCATTTTCGCAACTGTTTCGCATTAAAATCAATGTCCTTCCTTTTCATTAGCATAACAAAATTCTAATCATTTTTTGATAATTTAAATATCAACAGTTTATCGAAAATCCTCCTTATAAGTTGCAATGAACAATTTTCGTTCCTTTGACAGAAGATATTTAGAATGACTTCTGTCAAAGAAACGAAGATTGTTCATTTGCAACTGTGTAAGAAGAAGGATTTTTTCGATAAAAACGACGATATTTTGTGCAAAGTTGTGCCGAAAATAAGTGATTTAGGGTGTATTGTTTATGCTGGTAAAAAGAAGGAGGCATTTTGAGTGATTTTTGTGCAAGAAAGCGATGCTTGAAAATGAGGTTACTTTCTTTGCTGTAACTAGGGAACGGTATGAGACCGCCGCATTTTTCTTCCGGATTCGTGTTCAGGAGGAAAAAACACGCAAGAAAAGTATTTTCCCCATATTCAGAGTGCATGTGTGATGTAACTAAATATTTACCTATTTGGAAAAATTAATTGGTATTATTATACAGTGCTAGTCAAAAGTCCCCTCCCCCCCTCGTATCTTTTGAACGGGTATACTTATAATAATGAAATTTGGAGGGTGGAAATAAACGGATGTAGGCTTCTCAACTGGTCATAACAGGTGACGCAATAGTCATAAATGACGTCACAAGGCCACTGTGACCAATAATTTTAAATGGGACCCTATAACAAGTGACAGCTCGTTTGAAAGGTATTGAAAATACCTATTCAGTCATACCAATTTTGTTTGGGTTTCGGCTGATTTTGATTGATAAATTGAAGAAATACGAAAATTATAGTTTCGCATTTAATTAATAAAGATTTAAGAACCAGTTCTTATAATAAGTGTTCAAAATGTGCTCCATCTACTTCCTGGCAGTAATGCATCCTATTGCTAAACTCTTGTCGTACTCGTCCCAGTGTGTCAGCGGAAATTGCCCTACATTCTTCAACAATTCGTTGTTTCAGAATGGCAATACTGTCAGGTGCTGTAGCGTAAACCTTAGATTTCAAGTACCCCCATAGAAAAAAATCTAATGGTGTAAGGTCCGGTGACCGAGCTGGCCATTCGATCGAACCTCGTCGTCCAATCCATCTACCACGATATTCTTAATCTAGGTAACGTCTTACTGCACCGTAATAGTGTGCAGGAGCACCATCTTGTTGAAACGTTATTTCCAAGTTGTCGAATTCATCTGATTATCTTCTAGAATTTCAAGAATTAACGCCTCAATATCATTTTGTAACATCTCCAGATACAATTCACCGGTTAAGTTAGCATTGAGAAAAAGAGGCCCAACTATGTGGTTTCCCAAAATACCGCCCAAACATTAACTTTTTCTGGAAATTGAGTATGTTTTTCACGAAAGATGTGAGGATTTGTGTCACCCAATACCTCACATTTTGAGTGTTAACATTTCCATTGAGAAAGTACTTTCGTCACTAAAACAAATTGTCTGTATGTAGCCTGGTTGTTGGTTCATTTATTGGACATAGTTTCACAGAATTCTAGTCTTCGGTCGGGGTCATCATCTGAAAGTTGGTACCATTTTTAATTTGTATGGATGAAATTTGTTTTAGCCAACACCCTATGTACTGTCCTTTGACTGACTCTCACAGATAGACGCAACTTGCTGTGGAAGAAGTAGGGTTTACTACCATTTCTCCAATTATGTCAATTTTTTGTCATCACTAATTGTTGGTCGACCAGATCGTTTGGCATCTTGAACACTACCTGATGCTTCAAACTTCCGAAGAAGCTCCCTCAAATAAACCCTCGATATAGGGCGATCGGGGTACCTCTCATTAAACAGTCGTTCCGCTGCATGGAAATTGTTTCTACATTCACCAATTATTAAGATAGCTGCTACTTTGTCGGCCTATGTAAACACTTAAACGTCTCGTTAAACAATAAGCCCTTTAAAATTTTTAAAGGGATAAACACTTTTGACAAGTAAAAATTCAAAACTCAACCCGACAATTAACCAAGGGGTACTTTAAAAAAACTTTATTAATTAAATGCGAAACTATAATTTTCGTATTTTTTTAATTTATCAATCAAAATCAGCCGAAACCCAAAAAAAAATTGGTATGACTGAATGGGGGAAATTTTTAATACCTTTCAAACGAGCTTCACTTGCCATAGGGGCCCATTTAAAATTATTGACGTTTTATAAAAATGCCCCAAAAGGGGTTTTTGGGGGAACTTTAAAATCATCCCGTATTTAAAAATTTTTTATTAACTATTTT